>JAUTXW010005498.1:1200000-1513595 GCA_030620095.1 Kuschelorhynchus macadamiae
TTTAATAAGATTTGTTTACGTTAATTTTTTTAAAATGTTATTTGGCCGCCATTTTGAATTCGTAAAACAACTTTACCAACTATATCACACTTAACGCTTGATCAAAATTTGAAATTAATTCAATAAGTAGTTTTTTCAGACTAGTTTTTCAAATATTTTATTAGGCTGTCATTTTGTTGTGCTATCTTATATTCATACCAAAATGTTACAAGTTCATTCTTATGTAACACTATTTTTTTGCAAAATTTGAGGTAAATTAGTTTTTTTAGTAATAATTTTTTAACGTTTCACTAGGCGGCCATCTTGTTCCGGCATATTGGATTTTTATCAAAATATTACCAGGTAATCTCCATATGAGCCTTAAGTTTTGCTTAAATTTGAAGTCAATCTGATGACTGACTGACACAAATGGACTGACGGAATTGATAAAACTTATTTTTTGGCATCTAGGGACGCTAAAACGTGAAGATATGTAAAACCTGCTAGGGTGATTTTTCAAATTAAAAAAAATTATTTGACCAACATTTTGTACCGCCATCTTGAATTAGTAACACAATTGTACTAGTTCATCTCGATACTACAATTAGTTATGGCACACAATTTGAAATCAGTTCATTAAGTAGTTCTTTTCAGGCTGAATTTATAAATATTTTCTTAAGCCGTCATTTAGTTCTGCCATCTTGTATTCGTACCAGGATTTTACCAGTACATTCCTATATAATACATCATTTTTCTGCAAAGTGGATAATTAGTTTTTAAGTAATAATTTTATTTTTTCATTAGGCCGCCATCTTGTTCCGGTATATTGGATTTTTACCAAAATATTTCCTTTTGAGCCTTAATTTTTGCCTAAAATTTGAAGTCCATCTAACGAGTAGTTTTTAAGCCATGCCGCGAAATGGCAGACAGACAAACAAACGGACAGACGAACCGACCGACTTGATAAAACATATTTTTTGGCATCTAGAAACGCGAAAATAAGTAAAACTTACGAGGGTGATTCTATCAGATTACAATACATCTTGTTCCGGCATATTGGATTTTAACCAAAATAGTACCAGGTCATCCCTATATGAGCCTTAATTTTTCACTAAAATTTGAAGTAAATCTGATAAGTAGTTTTTAAGCTATCCTGCGAACTGATAGACAGACTGACAAACCGATGAACTTGATAAAACATATTATTTGTCATCTAGAGACGCCAAAACCCGAAAATATATAAAATTATATTTGGCCGCCATTTTGTTCCGCCATCCTGAATTAGTACCACACTTTTACTAGTTCATCTCAATACTACAATAAATTATGGCACAAAATTTGAAATCAGTTCATTATGTAATAGTTTCAGGCTGAATTTTTAAATATTTTATTAAGCCGTCATGGTGTTCCGCCATTTTGGATACCAAAATTTTACCAGTTAATTCCTACATAATGCTTCATTTTTGTGCAAAATTTTGAGTTAAATAGGATAAGCACTTACTTGGTAATAATTTTTTCACTAAGCATTTTTTTCCCCATATTGGATTTTTACCAAAATGTTACCATTGCATCCCTATATGACCCTTAATTTTTGGCTAAAATTTGTCAGTCGGGTAAGTAGTTTTTTAGCTATGCCGCGAAGAGACAGACCGACAGACAGACAGAGAGACCGACGGAATCAAGAAAACCTATTTTCGTCATCTAGGGACCCTGAAACGTAAAGATGTGAAAAAATATCGGAGTGTGATTTGTTCACGATTAGAATACTTCAGTTTTATGAGGGAAGTAAAAGGAAGAAAGTCATATTTGTGAAATGTAAACGCTGAATCTGATTAGGTAACATGTGTTTTACAAACACGTATGATTTGCACTTTTGCGGCTACCCACTAGCCGCTTAAAATTGAATTTATTTTCCTAAAAGTACAAAAAGACAAAAAAAAACACATAATCTTCTATAAAAATAGAACACCATTTTATTAGAACATTTAAAAAAAATCTTCTCGAAAATTTTCCGGATATTTAATTTCAGTCCAAGGCCGGCTAACTCAGTAAAAACACCTTGCATCAAAATTATTTGAAAAAAATCTGTAATTTAGCCGGAACTTTCCTCATTATGAATGTTTCCTTATAAAAGGCATAGCGAAAAGTGACCCAATTTATTTCCACACCTAGTTATTTAATAACACATATATATTTACTGTCTTTTGAAACATTTTTATTTTTTCCACCATATTGGATTCGTACCAATGTTTTACCTATGCCACACTTCGATTTTGGGCATAATTTGAAATAAATTCAAAAAGTAGTTTTTACATTCGGCCAGTTTATCTCTATACCACATTTAATGCTGAGTTTTTCAGGCCGATTTTTTAAATATTTTGTTAAGCCGCCATTTTGGATTCGTACGAAAATGTAAACAGTTCTTTTATATATATATATATATATATATATATATATATATATATATATATATATATATAATACTTAATTTTTGTGCAAAATTTTAGATAACCTGGATAATCAGTTTTTTAACATTTTATTGGACGCCATTTTGTTATTTCATGTTGAATTTGTAGCAGTTTATCACATTTAATTTTTTTGCATAAACTAAAATCAATTGAATAATATTTTTTTTACCTTGATTTTTTAAAATTTTATTTGGCCTTCATTTTGTTTCGCCATCTTAAATTCGTAGGACAGCTTGCACAAAATTGGAAATAACTTTAATAAGTAGTTTTTTCAGGCTGATTTTTTAAATAATTTTGTTGTTCTTCCATTTTGTTTTACTATATTGGATTCATACCAAAATGTTACCAGTTCGTTCTTATGTATACCTTGATTTTTGTTCAAAATTTGAGGTAAATTGTATATAATTGTATATAATGTATATAATTAGTATTTCTAGTAATATTTTTTTAACGTTTCACCGGGCCGCCATCTTGTTCCGGCGTATTAGATTTTTACCAAAATATTACCAAGTCGTCTCCATATAACCCCTTAATATTTGACTAAATCTGGTAGTATTTAAGCTATGCCGGAAACTGACGGACAGACAGACAGCCAGACCGTCAGACGAACTGACGAAATTGATAAAACCTATTTTTTTGACATCTAGGGACGCTAAAACGTGGATGTATGTAAAACCCGAGAGGCTGATTTTTTCCAGATTACAAGTATTTTATTTGGCCGCCAATTTGTTCCACCATCTTGAATTAGTATCACAATTTTACTAGTTCATCCCTATATCACAATTAGTTAAGGCACACAATTTGGAGTCAATCAGATAAGTAGTTTCATCAGGTTGAATTTTTAAATATTTTATTAAGCCGCGATTTTGTTCCCCCATTTTGCATCCGAACCGAAATTGTATCAGTTGAATCCAACGTGATACTTGATTTTTGTGCAAAATTTGAGATAAATTGGATGTAGTAGTTTTTTAATAAATTTTTTTTTAAACTTTCACCATTTTGTTTCTCCGTATTGGATTTTTAATGTTAACAGGTCATCGTCATACGACACTTTTTGATCAAATTTTGAAGTCGAACAGACAGACCGACGGAATTGAGAAAACATGGTTTTCGGCTTCTAGGGGCCCTGAAACATAAAGATTTAAAAAAATCCCGGAGGGTGATTTTTTCACTATAACAATACTTCCTTTTTACGAGGGAAATATTCTTTTATTTGCTAGGTTAATACTGGCATTCACCTGAGTATGAAAAATGTAAATAAACAATCAATTTTTGACCATTATTTATATACTATTAAATATTTAATTTTACTAAGCCTTGAGAAAAATGAAAAATATAGTCTGTAATCAAAATCGTTTACAATTTACTGTCACATAAATACTCTTTTTTTATTGTAGGATATTCCCTTAGACAATTATGTACACCTTATTTTAGCCAATTGTTGAAATATTATAATATACATGTAACTAAATATCGCAGAGTTTATTAAATAATACACATAATATTTTAGAGACCAATTAATCAACCACATTTTAAATTATTAATTCAAAATAATACTAATTTAATTTAAATATAAAAGATATATTATCTGCTCATCTATGGTTGACGCTCTCAACGTAGGGAAATTTTACTTATTAATCACACAGGTGCTCTTCGGTAAGTAAAATGTTCAAAAATTTAGGCAGTTGCCATTGTAGGTATATAAAAAAAAATCCTGGCTGAAAATGACAGCTATAAATTTTTTTTGTAATCTATAAACATCAAATTATCAAAAACCTAATACAATTAGTCCGTTTGTTTGGACAAATGCTCTATTCTAGATCTAAAACCTGTTGCAGGTAAACTTCGACCCATCTCTCGCATTCCTGCATCCCATTACTTACCTTGTTCCCTAAACACACGTCCCGCGTGCGTACGTCATACGCAACGCGGCCGCCGTCGATCGACGGTACTATGCTGCTCGCACCCCATCTTTGTCGTTCCCCTCTCGGGCCGCCAACCCCCCTGCACACCCGCCGTTCGCGCCAGTGGCAGGTGGCCGCAGAGCCTGGGAACCCGGGTCCGCACTAGGTTCCCACAGCGAGCACGCACCTGGCGTACGACCGAAAGAGAGAGAGAAAGAGAGAGAGAGAGAACGACGATAATGATGAGATGAGCTTGTGACATAGAAACACGTGATTGGAAGAGTGACTAGCAGATATCGGGTCCGTGGGGGAGTGAACAAAGTCAACGGTAACGGTCTTGATCAGTTAATTTTCGAGGCAAAAAATTGACTGATGCAAAGATTTATTTGGAGTTCCTACTGCTTTTTTCACACTTATGTAAATCAAAATAGGTTGTAATTATAATGCATAATTAGTTTTTAATTATCACCTAATTGTTTTCCAGCATATTCAATCTAAATATCATACTTACGCGGTATTCAAATATCTTCTATTCTTAAAATTATTATATTAATCATATTACGCAAAATGTCATTGAAGAAAGGAGTTTTAATTTTTGAACCATTTCCTTTACCATTAATAGGTCTATTAAACTTGTTATTAGATATCTTCTAGAATGTTTTGCTGGTTAAGAAGGAAGGGATTGTAGAATTAAACATTTGGGAATTTATTGTAATTTCCTATTTTATCTACTCTTGTATAATTAAGTAAGTTATTAATGAAATTGTTAATAAACCATTACTATAAGTATGTCCAAACAAAAACGAAACAAGCCACTTTTAGGATTTCTATCATTTTTACAAATTTCGTTGGGGCAGGTACGTACCATTATTTTCGAGGGCAAATATTTTCCATCCAACTATTTTAACTCCCAACCTGGATTATGTTTGAATCCTTTAATTTTCAATGATAGTACAATTTAAAACGCAACTTTTCAACGCAGCCGCTGCATTGCGTTTTTTTTTTGAGTCTAGAGGAACTTAATTGAAGATTTGAAGTAAATAAGGGGTTAAGTGCCAAAAAATATTTTAAGTTGTATAAAAAATATTTTAAAACAGAATATGTTTTATTTGGAAACGTGTCTAATTTTTTTTTATAAACTCATCCAAGTTGTTGACAATTTCATAGATTTGTTTTGTATATAGGTCTTTTATTTTAGAAGAATAATAAAAATAAAATTCAAGATCCCTAGAAGGTTCTAAGAGCCATACCATAGCCATTGATTTAAAATGAGTTAAGTACCTTTAAAGTTTTAAGGATTAAAGAAATAAGGAACAAAAATGTACTTTACATTTTTTTATTTGAAAAAAAAACATACAAAGATACAAAATATTGATATACTGAATATTGATTAAGTAAACGAACATTTTTTCGAAAAAGTCACAGTCGACATTGGAAATAATTTTTATAAGTTCGCCTTTTTTTAGTGCTGATTTTACTTTGACATTCTAGTTGAGGTAAATTTATGTTCTGGATATCTCCTAATATAATTTTTTAACACGTTTGTGGACTTTCATATTTCTATATAATTCAAAGATTCGCGCGTCTGAATTTGTATCAAGATGAAGGATATTTTTTAGGCTAATCCATTTGGTCTTAAAAAATTAGAATCTTTAATAGTAGTAATAAGTTAGTAATTAGATTTTTTTTCAGGCGCACCTTTAAAATCAAAAAAAAAAAAATTGGGGTTGCGTAACCGTCACCGTAAATGGATTTTTTTGCGTCGCACTGACCATAAATCTTACTAAATGTTGTCACAACTCAATAGTGAATATCCTGGGACCAAATGATTTTATTGGACCTCTTTAAAATATCGCCGTTCTCCTAAATAAATACATAGGAACAACATAATTTTATTTTTATTTTGTGCTATGCGGTTTTCACTCCATATAGTCAACTCTTGTTTATAAAATATTTTACATTTAAAGTCATGATACTCATGGGCGCCCGCAGAACTATTTCCAGGGGGGGAACAATGTTCAAAAATAACTGATGACTAAAAAAAAGTCATCCATAATAAATGTAACCCGAAAAAGCGGCCGGAAGATTTTGTTTATGAGGGCAAAACCAATTTTTTTCCATGATGTATATGTAATATATAATATTTGCATTTTCCCTCTGGACGCCCATGCATATGATGATGCTACCTTATTCCCTCCTCTTTTAGATAATCCTTCAAACCATAAAAATATGTAACCTTTATTGTTATCGCCAACATGGAGGCACATATTGTAACATGAAAGTTGCCTCAAGTAATACAGCACGCTATGTTTCAGAGCAGAAAGAGAAAACACTTGCTGAAGATATATAGAAATTGTGCAAGTTTCAGTTGTAGGAAGTTGGGATTTTTCGTGATCTTCCTTCAGTACTTTTCTAGGTTATTATGATGTAAATCCAGTTTAGTTTTTGTTTCTTTACCATTAGAATTAGCCTACATTTTCTTATTAGATGCTTGCAACTGCTACACAACGTGGATGATTAAAGCTTATATTAGAAATGATCTACTAAAAAATTCATAGAAATAGCGATATGTGATTTTTGAAGTGGGATATTTTGCCTCAAATGATCTAAATAGACGGTTTATGTTTAAATCTTGACTTAACCAAAACTTGTTGCTTTTGGATTTGCTATATTGACTTTTTTCTTTAGGAAAAGAATTTACATGTTCAACGATCAGGTTATCATCAACTTTTGAAAACTTTCTATGTATTGCCCTTTTCTCTATAAGCTAGCTCACAGATCTTTTTACCTTTACAAGAGTTTTGATTCTCCTTTTCGTTATGCCAAACACTACCACACAAAAATTCTTACAAACTTGTAAAATATCATCCTTACCATTAGACAGTGTTTAGTGTATCGTTACCTGTTGTATACTGTTCTCAGGATCTTCATAGATTCCATGCCTTCTTCGCGTTAGGCCATCAGGTATGAATTTTCTCTACCATTATTTTCCAGCTTGTAAACCTCCCCTGAATAAGATGATTCTTTTGTTGATGAGGAACTTTTTTGCATTCAAACTTGTAATTGTACAAAACCTACAAACTAATAAAATGCGCTGTACTTTTCAAAAATAAAACCATACAGTAAACACCTCAGCTCTGGGTTCTTTCTTATAGCTTGCACTAAAGCATTCCTCTGATTTACATATTGTTTACCGCCATTTCTTAGTTTCCTGAATTTCTGAGCTCTGTTTTCTATTTCAGTTTCAACAACATGGCAAACTTATAAGCTTGATAAATTTGAGATTGTTGTACATGATAGGAGAATTCACAAAGTTTTAGCTGCCCATGTTATCAGCTGAAAAATTCCCAACACCAAAAGTTTGGTTTTTTAAAAAAAATTTGATATAAATAAATTTCTTGAGAGTTGAATTCCCTACAGAGCTATATCTCTAACTAGATTAAATATCAGGATGGCACAAAGATAGGCAAAAGATCGTTTATTTCCCTTTTTAGCTTTTTTTGCTATTAAATTAAAAATACAGGGTTTAATGACAGACATAAATGTTTAAGGACTTTATCTGAACTGCCAAGATTTGCTAACATGATGTTTAAAAAAATAAACAAATCGTTACCTGAATGTAAAGAATGGGTAACTCAATTTTATGTTTTTTGAGATCATGTCAAAAACAGTTTTACTTATTTCTTTGGAATGGTGTAAATCGGAAGATAATTTTGTATTGTTTTGTTTACGGGGAGTACCATTTTGTTTGCATGTAATTAAATTCAATAATTAGTTACTTACTTAAAAGTTTGAATAATTTCACGTTTAAATTAGGTGTTACAATGATTAAATTGGGGGGTATAAAATGCTAAAAACAAATGTTTTAGGACTTTATCTAAACCGCCAAGATTTGCTAAAATAATGATTAAAAAAATAAAGAAAACGTCACCTGAATGTAAAGGATTTTTTTTGTCTTTTGAGTCATTTGAGATAATGGCAAAAAAATATACTTTTTTCTTTGGAATGGTGTAAATCAGAAGATAATTTATGTATTATTTTATTTACGGGGAGTACCCTTTTTTTGTATGCACCATTTGTATTTAAAAAAAAAAGTCAATGAAAAAAATTGTAATTTTTTTTATGAAATGAATGAGAATTTAATAATATAATAGGTAATTGTGCAGTTAACTAACGTTTACAAAAATCAAAATACGCTAACCCATTGATCTAATATTTCTAGACATTGTCTTTTCTTAATAACCGCACATAATATCTGCAGCAACTATTTTATGTAAAGTTGCATATTAGCAAGAAATGCAGTTCCACTTTATGCATTACATTTTACACAGTATTTATTATAATTTAGGATAGATAACTAAAAATACGAAAATTTGGAGTTACCCTAGTTCTTACATTTAGATGGAGAAATAATACTTCGTGTAATATCGTTTCATAATTTAATCAAGTTTCTTCTTGCTGGTTATAACTATACCAGGTTTTATACAGGTAAATATATTCCTACTGAATCCACATCTTTATGTTAGAAGTTTATAACACAATGCTAGTTATTGATGGGGTTTTGTCAATTTTGTGTGGGGTTTTTAAGAATCATTCTTCTTATATTTTAATTCTAATTGCTTATTTTTTTAGTAAATCCTGGTGGTTCAGATAAAGGATCTAAATATTTTCATTCGACATTTTAAAATCTTAAAATAAATCAAAAACATTAAAAATATTCTACTTATCAATTGTCAATTTTATATGTTTAAATATATTTTTGTTGTTTCTTCGCTTTAAATTAAGTCTCTTAGCATTTTGTGATAATTTTAGGCTTGGCGTATTAACAATTTATAAACAACCTAAAATAAGGAACAATAATCGCATAATTTTACAGCCTTAAATTATGATTAACGAAACGATTGGATTTATCCCAAAGTGTTATGATAGTGAATGTAGAAAATTAGTTCGTGAAAAAGAAATATTTGATTTAGAGCCAATAGTTTAAAAAGTATTCAAATTTATCATATTAAGAATTTAGAAGTAACTTTTCGTTAATATATTCTCTGTAATTTCCTAGTTTAAATTTTAAATACGAATACAAAGATAGCCAAAATCCAAAATCTGAATTCATCGGAAATGATCTTTCCAAAATATAACTTTGTGTCACCCTCCTGACCCCACTATTTAAGAATTCTCCACTGAATTTGTAGGGAATGTAATTCTCTATAAATTTGTTTATGTTAACTTATTTCTTAAACCAACCATTTGGGCAGCATTCGAGTTAAACGTATTGCCTTCCCACTTTTCTATTTGTTTTTTTGCAACTTTTTTGGTTACTATGTAATATACGTTTCTCTAAGGTGAACGATATATTTTTCAGGCTCTGTAAATTTAATGGAATTTACATGACGAATTGTATCTATATATTGACTGGCCGACGATAAGAAGTTTTCTATATGTTACTAATTTAAACACACTGTCGAACATATTTTTCTCCATTTACTAAGATCTTTCTGTAGGGTAAAAATTATTAGAATAAAATAAAAATGCACGTTTTAATTTATTTTGCTTTAATAAATTGGAAAATGCGATAAAATGTATTTCCGAGGATAATATTTTAGGTTCATTAGTGTTTCTGCCAATGTTGTTGCTAGAACAGGTTAAAACATGTAGATCCATAGTGAAAATACCTTTTACCTACCGTTTCTAATGCTGGTAAATGATATTCTAAAATTTAAATATCTCCCAATATGTGTTATTAATTTTTCCAGTAATCAGGTGTCGCGCCACTACTGCAGTTCCTACTCACAACCAAAGATTAGGGACTTTCGTTTTTCTTTCATTTTTTTATGATCCTAGTTGAGTTTCAGTAGGTTTTTGAAAGGGTGCCTGCTTCTACTTGTTTCTCAAATTATAATAATGTGCTTCTTTGTTTCATCGCTTATATGAAACAATTGATATTACCTGTGGAATGGAAACATGAGGTTTTAGAAAAAGGGTTATAAATTATAAAAAAATCCACTTTCCCGTATAATACAGGATACCGGTTAATTAATGGTGAACAGCAAAACCACCAAAACAAAATACCTTTACGAATCCTTGACTTCCAGAGAAACACAAATGTTCCTTATTACTTAAACGCAAAAAAACATTGAAATTTAAATTTGTATCTATTCTATAGTGCGCTTATTTTAGTAAAGCAATATCTTCAGAAAACTAGTTTAAAACTTATTTCTGGACATCAGGGATAATTCATGCTTAATGTAGGCTTTAAAGGTCTTAAAAAGATTGAAGGATCAATGAGCCCTTAATAACGTCGTGTGTTAGATTAGACTGTTGAAAAGATACAAGTTGATATATAAAAAAAATCAAAAAATTTCAAACAAATATGACAATTTTAAAAAATATCAAAATTTCAAAAAAATCTCTAAAATTGTTAATTGAAATTTGACTACGATTATATTAATTGAGCAAGCTTTCGGATTAGATAATTAGTTTTTTACACCTAGAATAAAAGACCGATAGGATATTTGGGCGTCTTGGTGCGGCCGTATGGGAGCGGAAACAGGAATTTAAAATTTTTGTTTTATTTAGTTGAGATGAGACGCCTGAACTTGGATTCGAACACATTCGAAATTCAAAAATTAAATAACGCCTCTGCGCCTAAATGGCAGCGTCGATAAAGTCGCGCCTAAGCGACCGCGTCCAAGTGTCCAGATCCGTAAACGAAATTATACTTCAAGTATATTTTGCGTTTAAATTGGTTAGTTACTAACAAAATGTTTAAGAAATATTTAAAAATCAACTTTTCTAGATTTGGATTTAACCGTCCTCAGAAATTATGAGATATTAATAGAGTTATTTGATACACTTTAAAAAAATGTTGTTGTCAGACCCTATTGAATCGGGTTGAACAGCATAATTTTTTGAGCTTTTTACTTCCCTCGTAAAAGGGCAGTATTGTAATCGTGAAAAAATCAGCCGCCAAAATTTCTTTTTAAAATACATTTCAGGGTCTCTGGTTGCCGAAAAACATGTTTTCTTAATTCCGTCCGTCTGTCTGTCTGTTCTGAGCATAACTAAAAAGTACTTACGCGATTGACTTCAAATTTTTATATTAAATTAAAGGACATATGGGGATGATCTGGTAACAGTTTGGAAAAATCCAATTTGGCAAAACAAAATGGCGACCTAGTGAAATGTTAAAAAAATTATTACTAGAAACCAACTAATCCAATTTATCTCTATGTTTGTACAAAAATCAAGTGCATTATGTAGAAATCAAATTGTAAAATGTTGGTACGAATCCAAGATGGAGGAACAAAATGGCGGCATAACAAAATATTTAAAAATTCAGCCTGAAAAAATAATTTAATGAACTGATTATGACATAACTAATTGTAGTGTAGAGATAAACTAGCAAAACTAATTTAAGATGGCGGAACAAAATGGCGGTCAAATAAAATATTTGTTGTGTTTACATATCTTCAATTTCTTTTAGCGCCCGTAGATGCCAAAAATACATGTTTTATTAATTCCGTCGGACCGTCTGTCGGTTTGTATGTCTGTCAGTTCATGGCATTACTTAAAACTACTCATGAAATTGACTTCAAATTTAAATCAATAATTAAGGGTCCTATCTTGGTAAAAATCCAATATGCCAAAACAAGATAGCGGTCTAGTGAAATGTTAAAAAAAATTATTACTAAAAAAACTAATTATCCAATTTACCTCAAATTTTGCAAAAAAAAGTGTTACATGAGAATGAACTGGTAATATTTTGGTATGAATATAAGATAGCCAAACAAAATAAAATATAATATAAAATATTTTAAGACTGAAAAAAACTACTTATTAGATAAATTTCAAATTTTGTGCATGCATTAAGTGAGATAAACTGGTAAAGTTACGATACGAATTCGAAAGATGGTAAAACAAAATATGATCACATAATTTTTTTAAAAAATTAACGTAGAAAAATCTTATTTATTATTAATTGCAGAATAATTAAATGTGATATAGGAATAAATTAGTCCGATTTCGTCATGACGTGAGAAAATGGCGGTGTGTATCAATGTAAAAACTACATATTGAATTTATTACCAAGAATCAAATGTGGCATAGGTAGAAACTTTTAAAATATTGGTTGGAATCCAATATGATGGAACAAAATGGAGTGCAAAAAAATGTTTGAAAAGACAGTATGTGCTGAACGAAATTCGGCCACACTTCACTATTCTTATTTACCGATTTTTTTGTGTGTGAGGGCAAATCCACCCAGTAGATCCCTTTTGTTAATCCACCGACCGGAAAATGTATAAACGAGTAATTGCTGCACAGGTAAGTCATAGTATTGAAAATTTCTTTGTGGTGAAACACGTCCTTGTTTTAATGATACATTTCTTAGCAAAGGAAAGGGACAAATAAAGGGTAATCAAATATTCAGTCTCAGACGTTAACATGTTTAGGTTATTTGGTATGAACCTCACAAATGTCCCTAGGATTTCGATCTGACCAGTTACTTTTCCATTAAGAAAAAATTTACATTGGTCCGAAGATGGATTTTATAACGACGAAACTACTTCCTGTTATTTCTGCTACTGCTGCCAACTTCATTGTATTTAGTGTTGAATCATAGTTAATCAAAACTGCTGTTTCAATCGCTTCATTGCTGCATTTCGGACTTTTAATTTGGCCACTAACTCTAACACCTATTTTCTACCCCTGATGCATCGTCACTAGGGTGTTATTGATTACGCATTATAACAACTGTTTTAGCAAATCTGTAGTTTTCTTAAAATATTGTCACATATGGCTGCTTCTTCTGTAAACTTCCAGCGTGTTCCTAGGATAACGTAGCCCTAGGTTGGATGTGGAGAGAAACTCTGGGCTTTAGAAAATAGATTTATATTGTTCCATAAATTACTTATTATTATAATTAGTATATATTACCAAAATATAAAGATTAGCATCATATTCTTCAAAATTTTGGATTTCAAGATAAAAGAGAATTTAACGTTGCTTTTGTGAATAGCAAGTACTTTAAAAATAGTGAATACTTATGGATCTCTAAGAATAAACGTCACTTATAGATTTTTAAGAAAACTAGTAGTTTTCAACATCTTGAGAACATATTTTAAGTAACGGGCTTAGTTTAGGATATATGGAGATAGGTACTAGCTATGAGATGGTCGCCCTCCCTAAGAGGTACTACCGCAGATAGCTAGAGCGGGTTATTTTGAGACGCAAGTTAAGTCTGAAGTTAAAAGAAATCGCATTGCTACTTATAATAGAGAAAATGCAAATGTTTGCAAATTCCATCAACTTCAAGGTTAATTAGTTTACATTATTATGATTAAAGAATTAATTAACCTAGATAGTCTGGGTAAAATTATATTATTACATTATATTCCTTTCAGTATGTGAATAAACCCTTCCTTCAACAGAAGAAATAAATACCACACAGTCTTGAAATACTTTACTACAAAACCCAATAATTTCTTATGGTTTTCTATTCTTCCGATGCCCTTCTTGCAGATTTATTCTGTTTTCCATAATATTCCCTCTTTTGTTTTTCTTAGAGTTGCCATTTCATTACGAGCTTTTGTCTTTTTTTTGGCAATTAACATGTCCATACCAAACTAACTGTTTTTGTTCGATGTCCTGCATTATATTCGCCTTGTCCTAATACTCTAATTTATCTTTCTTCGGCGTCCATTTGCACTGCTTTCAGCCTCTTCTTTTGATTTTCTGTTAGCCTCCAAGTTTAAGCACCATATAATAAGCTACTTTTATTAGGGTCTCATATATGTTGATCTTTTTCTTCCCACTATTTGCTTAATAAGATGCTATGCAGAGTATATATAGCTTTTTCTTATATTCTTTGCCCGTTGATGTTTATGCATTTTCTAGTTGTAACTTGGACTGCGCTTCACCTTTTACTAAAATTACTATTGAAATTTCGGAAATCCTATAATAGGTAATACCATAGTTTTTATAACACTGCCATTTCGAATCCTTCTCTTTATCTTAAAGCGCTAACACGTAAAAACGGAAATTAATTGCAAAATTAAGAAAAATTGAAGATAAATGCACTGTGTTTTCATCTGAAACCGTTTTTAAATTTAATAACCTATAATGACGGCAATGATTTTGCAATCAATTTAAAATTGGGACCCTTCACCATCATCACCCGATACGTACCAATTTACTAAATGACTTTGAGAATACCCAGTTGGTGTTATTGAAAACAAATTTCCATACTCCAATCTCGCAACCCTTTATGAATTTCTCCATTGACGCCATCGCGAAATCGTTGCCTTTAATGAATGACTGGCTCAACGGATGTGGACTGATTAAATTATGACCACGCGTAAAAAGAGCATACAGGGTGATGCGAGAAAGAGACCATGCATAACATAGAACTGGGCTTTTATGGTTTTATGTAATTGATAAATCATGGTTCTTAGGATTAGAGCGTGTCAAACTGGAAATACTATCCGACGTTTTCCCTTAAACTGCACGAAGTATCATCAGGGATCTTTACTTCACAATATCTGAACACTGAATGAGCTCGGAGATATTCAGGCGGGCTTTTATACACGACTTGTGCTTGCGGAACTATGACTTTGTGTCAAGATCGGTTTCCACGTGAGATTTAGACCGTAACCCGCCTCTCTATTGGAGTTTTTTGTATGTTTAAAATTTTTATTACATTCTCTAATTTTTCGTTTATAAAACCTTGAATCCGATCCCAGAACCCTGGTTACATTTATAATATGGCCAGGGTTATGCTGGTGTTCAGCTACTGCAGATTGAACCTTGAGCGTCCAGTTTCTTCCACATACACTTCACCGTAGGAGCAAGGAATTTTATAGACTCCTTCTGTTTGAAAAGGTACAATATCTTTCGGGGATCGCAAACATTGTCCAATCTTCTTATGCGCATTGAAGATTGAACCGCCGAAGTAATCGTCCTAATGTGTCTGTAATGACATGTATGTAGGAAAGAACAACACTACCTGATGGTGGTTCCTTATCATTCTACTTTCATGGAATTGGATTACTACTTCTTTTAATTAAGTGCACAATATCTTCAGTGCAATAGCCATTCCCTATCAGAGCTTCGGTCAGTTTCGATGTTTCCGATGTCAGAGAAGCTAATCTATCATTTTCCTTCCTTTGAACAAATATACCTAGAAACGAAATAGTTCTATTAGATTTAAATTTCATTGTGAATTTAATATTATGATGTTGTTGATTAAGGTGGACCAGAAATATGAAGAGATTATCTTGTCCATGAGGCCAAACAATAAAAGTATCATCTACATATCTGAACCAGTGTTTTGGTTTTAGTGGTGCGGATGTTAGAGCCATATCTTCAAAAGCTATTCGCTACCACAGGTGATAGAGGAGATCCCATATCTCATTAATAAGGTTAAAGGTTAATAAAAGCACGTGACCAGAAACTGAATACCGTGAAAAATACTAGAATTAGCTTCAAATTTTTGTCAAAAATTACAGGTCTTATGGAAATGGAAATCGATAAAAATCCAACATGGAGGAACAAAATGGCGGCTTAATAATATGTTTTATTTCAAATTTTGCCCAAAAATTAGGTCTGTACAAATTTGGCATCTAAATCAACTGTGACATACGGATGAAGGTGAAACGTTTGGTATGAATGCAATATGGAGGAACAAAATGTCTGCCTCTAAACCTTATTAAAAATCATTGTAAAAACTCCTTATTTAATTGGCTTAAAATTTTGCAATAAAAATCAAATGTGATATAGAGATTGACTGTTAAAGTTTTTATACAAATCTGATATAGCGCAACAAAATTGCGGTCTAATAAATTGCTTAAAAAGTCAGCGTTTAAAATTGTTCAAGTGATTTCAATTTTTGGGCCAAAATGCCCTGATGTAATGAACTGGAAAATTTTTCATTCAAAGTGTGCATAGCGGAAAAAAAATGAGAGCGAAGTTATTCTTTTATAAAATTGTTAAAAACTGCTTATTCAATTGATTTTAAATTTTTCCAAAATATAAAGTATGACGTAGGGATAGACTGATAATAATCCACATTATCCGGCCTATTAAATCTTTGAAAAACCAAAATGAAGAAATGAGTCATGTTTCAGTTTCTTTGCTATAAAATAAACAAATCTTTTTAAAAACAAGTTTTTATCTAGAAACTATTGCACAAAAAAGTAAAAAAATAATATTTAGCCAGCCGGTGGCTGAGAGAGTAAAGCTTTGGGTTTACATCGGAGTTAGCCTGGCGTGCCTAGGTTCGATCCTCAGGTGCACGACCTTTTAAGTCTGCAGCTAATATTAGCGGTAATAAAGTCCAACACAGACAAGTGTAAAATGTATCTACTTCATGCGCCACTCCATTCACGCTGATTGATGCCGAATGTTGGTGGATAGGGGTTGTTGATGCTTGTTCACACTTGTTAGTCAGTAGGTCACTTGATAAAGATCAGAGGCTACACCGTAACCCTAGAGTTGAAGCTCTCGAGAGTGGGGTGTGGGCATTCCTACTAGTATTTTACCAATTGCTCCCTATGCCGCACTTTATTTTTGGGCAGTCCTAGTTTTTTCCTTGACATAAACCGCCATTTTATTATGTCAAGTTGAATTTGTACCACATTTAATTTTTGTGCAAAACTGAAAGTCAATTGAATAAGATTTTTTCAAAAAATTATTTGGTCGTCATTTTGTTTCGCCATCATAATACAACTTTACCAATTTATCTCTATATAATACTTAATGTTTCGAAATTTGAAATTAATTTAACTTGTTTTTCAGGCTGACAGGCTGACTTTCTAACATTTTATTAGGCCTCCATTTCGTTTTGCTACCTTGGATTCGTACCAAAATGTTACCAGTTCATTCTTATGTAACACTTGATTTTTGTGCAAATTTGAGTTAAATTGGATAATTAGTTTTTTTAATAATAATACTTTCTCAACATTTCACTAGGCCGCCATCTTGTTCCGAATGTTGCATTTTTAGCAAAATATTATCATCCTCACATGACCCTAATTTTTGACTAAATATTGAAGCCAATCTGTTAAGTAGTTTTTAAGTTAGTAGTGTTAAATTTGAGATAATTGGGATAAGTAGTTTTTTAATAATATTTTTTTAACAATTCGCCAACAATTAATTGTTTCGCCATATTAGATTCTTACCAGCTTTTTAGTTATGCTGGGGACAGATAGACAGACAGATCAACGGAATCAAAAAAGAAACGGCATCTAGAAACCCTGAAATGTAAAGATCTGAAAAGATCTCGAAGGGTGACTTTTTCACGATTACAATACTTCCCTTTTACGAGGTAAGTAATAAAATTAATATGTGGTTTTTAAACTGACATACATCGCCATTTTGTGATTAATTATTCTTCAAAATTTCACTTGAATATAATTCTTTTTACGTTGATTTTTTAATTGGTCGCCATTTGAAATTCGTACCCCAACTTAACTTTGAAATTAATTTAATAAGTAGTTTTTTTTCAGTCTGATTTTCTAAATATTTTATTAGTTTATTTAACATAACATCTTGGATTCACACCAAACTGTTACTAGTTCATTCATATGTAACACTTTTGTCTAAAATTTGAGGTAAATTGCGATGGTAAATTGGATAATTAGTATATATAGTAATAACTTTTCGTTCCACTACGCCGCTATCTTGTTCCGGAATATTGGATTTCTACCAAAATATTACCAGATCACCCCCATATGACCCTTAATTGATGATTAAAATTTGAAGCCAATCTGGTAAGTAGTTTTTAAGTTTTAAGCTATAACGTAATTGACACACAGGCAGACAGACCAACACACGGACCGATGGAATTGATAACATATACTAGAGACTCTAAAACATGAAGATTTGTAAAACCTGAGAGGGTGACATTTCCCCAATTACAAACATTTTATTTCGCCGCCATCTTGAATTAGTACCAAAATTTTACTAGTTCATCCCTATACGATAGTTAATTATGGCACACAATTTGAAATCAATTCATTAAGTAGTTTTTTTAGGATAAATACTTGAATCTTATGCAAAATTTGAGTTAAATTGGATACCTATGTAGTTTTTTTATAATAATTGTTTAACAATTCAAAATGTTACCAGGTCATCCCCATTCGACCCCGGATTGTTGACCAAAATTAGTAATTTTTTAGTTATTGCGCGAGAAGATACGCCGACAGACCGACGTACAGAGAGGCAGACCAACGGAATTGAGAAAACATGTTTTTCGGAATCCAGGAACCCTGGAACATAAAGATATGAAAAAATCTCGGGGGGTGATTATTTCATGATTACAATACTTCCCTTTTACGAGGAAAGTAAAAAAAAATGAAGTATGGTAACCACTATACACGTGTTTCCGTCTTATTAGACCTTCTTCAGTTAGCGGTATAGCCAAAATGAAAGATATAAGAACCTTGAGGGAAAATCATAGAAAACAAACGTGTATTCACTTAGAGGAACCAGCCACACATTTGTAAATTCGGTCAGAAAAGCCCAAAATTTAGAGTTAATTTCTGACGCCTCTGCTGAGATAACCTTAGCCACCTACCTCTCTAAGGACGTTTGATATTGACTCTAAATTTTGGCATTTTCTGACCGAATTTACAAATATGTGGCAGGTTCCTATCAGTAATTTCACGTTTGTTTTACATCTTTCAACTTGGGTATACCACTAACTGAAGAACCTACAATTTTTTTAGGTAGGAAACTCCTAACGAGAGTAGAGCTTGGCAAAATATTGTGGACCACCCAGTATTTCGGGATTTGCAATCACCAAAATCTCTGTATCTGAATGACGTTTTTATTAAGATTTATGCACCTATGGTAATTTTTGGGTTATTTAGTAATATATTGGCGTATATAAAAGCCACCGACACTTTAAAATAATTATACTTAGTCATTTAATAATAACGATTAAATCGAAAGGCAACTTTCACAACTTAATAACTTTAAAAAATGACACCTCGGCTCCTCCCCAACGTATTAATCAAAACGTTCGTTTCTCTGCAATTTTAATGAACTTTTCGCAATGGAAAAATCGCAACTTAATTTTTGTTCTCTAGATTAATAAATCTGTAATTAAAATCCGCCCGATGCATGAGTGTAACTGGCTTATCATTGTACAGGGTGGCCTATTATTAAGGTGTCTTCGCAAAATAATTAAATTCTGTTAAATATTAAATTACCCTTGAAACTGTCCTAGTACCTGTAGCTGCTATAGTCCGTGTAGACCTAAACCAGGTCCGTGAAGTTAGCTCTCAAAGTATTTTCAATTCCCTCAAGGACCCCGCAGAGTCTTTATGGAAAATGGGTTACGGTCAAATTGGCTAAAACTTCGGGAAAATATAGATCAAGTCATTCTGATTAAATGTTCTCATGGGCACGTTTTAATCCATCGACTAGTTTTCTAGATACGAGTGTTTAAAGTTGATAATTTCCAATTATCGGATTTCGCACTTACCTTCTAATTTTTCGCTTGTAACTCTTCTTGTGTCAGATATTAAAAATCGCCTTGTATGATTAAATGTAGGGCGATAAAACCTCTAATAATATATACATTAAAAATTAATAGAGGGTGCAGTGCCGTATGTTTGTCGCAAAGCCATTTTTATCGCTCTATTTCTCAAAAAAAAAAAACGGTCAGATTTGTCTAGTTTTTTTATCATTTTAAAGTTTACGCACAATAATAAATATATCATGGTATTTTAACACGAAGCACTAAAAGGTTTTTTTGAATTCTTGGAATAACCTTTAATAAATCAAATATAATTAATTTTAAATATTCAGAAAACTATGCGGAATCAACAACCTATTGCAAGCCTTTTATTGATTTTGTGATTTATAGATGAAAAAACAAAAAGTAATATGGTAAACAATATTTATGTATTAAAAGCGATTAACTTAAAAAAAAACACTTACTTATTAATTTTAAAAAAATTTAACGCTCTCCCTCATCTTTTTTAAGCATTCTTGTGATATATTTTCAGCTTTGACACCGCCATCGCCATAGAGGTATTAGATTATGTTTTATTTTAGGGATTGTTATTTCAGGTTAATTTGCTGCATTTAATATCTAAATTAGTGCTGGCAACCGAAAACGATTTTTCGGTTAATCGGTTAACCGATTTTCGGTTAACTGCGGTTTCGCCTGAAACCGAAAATCGCAAAACCGATTTTGGGTTTCTAAAATCGATTTCGGTTTTTAAAACCAAAATCGGTTTTCGGTTAACCGAAAATCGCAAAATCGGTTTTCGGTTTCTAAAATCGAGGCCGGTTTTTAAACCGAAATATATATTATAGCTCAGTGACACAAATTGATGAAATATTTCTGCCAAAAAAAACTGCCCAGAAAAAACAGGAATCAGCCACTAACGCTATAATCAACATGATAATTAAGGATATGCTTCCTCTTTCATTTATATAGGGCGCAGGGTTCATCGAATTTATCAAAAAGATAATACCAATATATAAAATTCCATGTCGCAATACCATTAAAAATAGGGGTTGCTCTAACCACAGACTGCTGGTCAGAAACAATGAATCATACATAACTGTTACTCTGCCCGCTATTTCAACTAAATGGAAGCATATCAGTTAGACACTTACGACAGAAGTAATGCAAGATAGACACACTGCTGCAAATCTGAGAAACAAAATGGATGATATCATTAGTGTATGGAATCTTAATGGTAAAGTTTGTGCAGTCGTTCATGATAATGCTGCAAACATTGTTAGTGCCCTGAGATAATCAATGGAAGGTACTGAAGTAACAGAAAGTATTTGTTGTTTTGCTTATACCCTCCAACTCTGTATAAATAAAAGCCTTGACCTAGGAAATATTCGACACCTTCTTATGAAATGTTCTGCTATTGTAGGCAATTTTAAGCATTCTAATGTGGCTACAAACGCTCTTAGAGATGCTGAAACTCATTTAGGACTGCCAAGTCATAAACTGATCCAGCATGTTAAAACAAATGGAATTCCGTTTATTACATGGTAGAACGGATAGTAGAACAAAGACAAGCCATCATTAACGTACTTCAAAATCGCAGCTTAACCTCCAGGTCGCAAGCTGTCAGTATTGAGTTTATATAACTAGATTGGGATTTGTTGGAAGCGTTAATAACTATTTTAAAGCCGTTCATATTAGGCACAGCGATAATGAGCTCAGAAAACTCACCAACAATTTCAATAGTTTTTCCAATCGTACAATATTTACTAGATAATTTTTTGAATTCTAGTGATGAACATGACTTGGAGGAAATCATTACATTTAAACAAGTCATTTCTCAGCAGCTAAAAATCAAGATTTGATTTGAATGAAACTCCAGGCGTATGCCAGACCAAGGCAGTGAAATTGCAAGATATTGCAATATTTTTAGATCACAGATATAATTGAAGATTAAAAACTTCTTGTCATCACAAAGCCAATCAACTTCTGATAGTAGTGGTTCTCAGGTTCAGGATATATTTATTTCTCTATCTTCATCACTTTTCCAAACTGCCATAGATTTTCTTTTTCCTGTAAGCAACCAGGATAGTACTATTCATCAGTTGCAAGATCCAATAGAAAGAGAAGTAGAGACGTATTCTCAGGAACATCGCCACTAGATTGGTGGAAAACAAATCAATGTCGATTTCCTCTTTTAAGCAAGTTGGCCCGTAAATTTCTTTGTATACCAGCTACTGTTGTTAGAGAGAGTATTATCTGACGCAAGAAATATTGTCACAGCTAAACGAAGCTGTTTAAAAGGAAATGCTGTGAATATGTTGATTTTCCCTAATAATAACTTTAAAAATTAGTTTGTTATTTTTTAACGTCTTTTTTTCATTTTGTTACCATGTTTGTAATGTTTGTTTACGTTTTACCAAATAAGTTAGTTATTATTTAAGTAAGAATTGTTGTTCTTTTGTGTATTTTATTTTATACGTTGGAAATAAAGAAGCTCTATTTTTTAAGTTCTGCACCGTCAGAGAAAGTATTGTCTCACGCAGAAAATATTGTCACAGCTATACGAAGCTGTTTAAGAGAAAATACTATGAATATATTGATTTTCCTTAATAATAACCTTAAAAATTAGTTTGTTCTTATTATTTAACGTTTTTTTTATTTTGTTACCTTGTTTGTAATGTTTATCTACGTTTTACCTGATAAGTTAGTTATTATTTAAGTAAGAATGTTGTAGATCTTTGTATTTTGTTTTATACGTTGGAAATAAAAAAGCTCTATTTTGAGTTTTGATCAGTACCTTAGTATATTTTTAAAATTTATTTGGAATTATTCTGTTTCAGATTTCAAAATCGATTTCGGTTTATAAAACTGATTTAGGTTTTCGGTTTTTAAAACCGCTTTCAGTTTTCGGTTGTTAAAACCGATCTCAGTTTTTAGAAGTATTTTCGGTTGCCGGTTTTTAAGATTTGGGTTTTCGATTTTGATAAACCGATTGCGGTTTTCGGTTTTTAAAAACCGATTTCGGTTTTCGGTTTTTAAATCCTATTTCGGTTTTAAATCATTAAGTCGATTAATCGGTTACAATCGAAACCGGTTTTATTAGAAATCGATTAATCGGTTTTGATTTTTTTCGGTTTTTGCCAGCACTAATAGAAATAAGCATTTGAGGGGAAGGATATTTAACATTTTGTTGGTGCCTTGCATATCCTAAAACCCATAATATAGCTGCAACATGAGAGCATGTGCCTATAGTCTTTGTTCCTGATTGACAAGCACAATAGGTACCCCATATTGGATTGGCATCGTGATCTTCACCATTTATGGATATATATTCAATCCAAAGTTGATGTAGAGTAGCGTTTCTAAACCGCGAGAACATTCTTACTCGTATAAACCCTGGTTCATTATCGGCATCTAACTAAAATTGAGCTTCTCGATCATCTCGTCATTATCCTGTATATATGATGGTGCCAAATGAAGATGAAAAATACCAAACTTTAAATGTTCGAATGTTAACTGAGAAAATAGAACAAGATGATACATCTAATGCTTCCACTCACCTCTCCTGTTATGAAGATGCTCAGCTTCCACTCTAGCTTTAACGACATTCGGCTGTTGCGATTGAAGAAACATTTCTTCTGCTAATTCAATAGTAGTATCTTCCATTAAAATTCAATTAAAATACTTATTATAATAGCACCGGCAACTCTAAGAAAGTCTTTTAAATGATCAAAGTGGAACGTACAAATAGTATCTTTAAAAGATCCATCTAGTTTTGGTTATTTATAGTTATATTCGAGACTCGTTGGCTTCTTCTTTTGTTAATTGTCTTTGTCCACGTTGTAAAACGGGAGGCATTTTTATATTTAAACCCATTCTTTCTAAAGCTGGACTGCGTCAGCATAGTCCCGATCCCATATAAAGATGTCACGTTCATGAAACCATTCCCGCGTACCTCCAATGTCTCTATGAAAATAATTTAAAAGAATATGTGCGTCATTATTTGCTGCATTTAAAAAGTGTGGACCTTGAATTTCCAGTAATAAAAAAAAACTTCCTATAAAATGCGTAAATCCCGATATAGAGTGGAAAACTTCTTCAAATTATTCTTTTTTTGAAAACACTAAATAACAAAAATTTTTCCTATTTTAATTGCATATTTTTGATAGCCCTTTAAGTCCAAAAAAAGTTACAATATGGATATTTTTAAGTAATTTATTTAGTAATATTTAATATTAATTAAATATATAAAAAAAGTATGTTTAATCTTAAAAAAAAACATTGAAATTGGACCTTTACTTTCGGAGATATTGTTGCTAGAAAATCAGCATCCGCCCACTCATATTGGTCGCAATTTATAAGCACTTTGAGATAGTAATTGTATTTATCCGGCATCTCTATAAATTGATATGACTGTGGTGTAAATAGGTAAATTAGTATCCCAAGTTATTTAAATTATTGGCTGGCCAAATATTTTGAAGTAGCTGATTTAATTTTTTTTTAAATTAAGTATTAAATTACTAATAAATTTTTGTATATATCAAGAAATACATAGGAACCAACAAGAAAAAATTTATATTCCAATTCTATTTAAAAAAATATGAAGAGTTCAAATTGGACTCTCAGAGACAGACCCATTTTTAAATAGTTAACATTCACAATCTTATATTACCGCCTTTTTTATTTGGTACTACTTGAGATGTTAATCATGCTTTTTAGCTCCTATACTCCGACATAACTATTTTTTATTTTTTAAATTTATTTAGGAACTAGCTATTTACAATAATTTGTTTATAACTAGTATCACTAACTATATTCATGCTATTCTCCTAATATATCTACTAACTATTTTTGATTTAAAGCATTTCAAACGAGTAACAAAATAAATCAACATCCTCAATATCACAACATCTCTTTCCATCAATCTATCTACATGTAGCAGAACATGTTTTTTAATTTAATAGAATAAAAAAGTCGGTAAATTTCCTTTACTCGGAACTTCCTTCGTTAGGAATCTCTCCTTTTATTAACATATTTTTAAAAATTTTCGTAAAGATGGTTAGTGCGTTCTATTTTCTGTAATAGGAAAGAATCGGTCGTTGGTCCCACTCACATAGCTCCATTTGCGTTTGAGATCTTTACTTAGGCAATCAAAAGTTGTTTAAGGGACTTCTTCTAGGCTGCATAAATTGAGCCAGAGCTCTCGAAATGTGTACTCCCTGATTAATTAAATAGCAAAAGGTAAATTATACATCTAGAGCTCTTAATAAAAAACGGAAATTATCACTCAATACAGTTTCACCTCACTTTACCAGAATAAGTTCGAGAATAAAGCACTGGTGACTTTAATATACTGCGGAAGAGAGGAAGATAACATTGTCGTTTAGGAACTTGTCTATATAGGTTTTCTTTCTCAATATTAGATTTTCTTCATATTGTGGAAGCTAATTATTACCCTCTACATACCCGAAGCATTTTCTAAAGATTTATAAAGGCCCCGACAAGCCTCGATCTTGTCATATTGAATTGTTTTTTATCGGAACTTTAAAAGATAAAGTGTATAAAATTACATGGCAAGGTTGTAACAAATTTAAACAAAAAATAACTGATGAAAATCAATTATTTAATCAGATTGGTTCTGTAGAAAAAAGATAAAAAAAACTTGTGGAAAATTGCAGTCATTGCTGAGAACTGGAGATAGGTGTAAAACTTGTTTCAGGTTTTTAAAACATTTGACAGTTTTTATTTTAAGTTCAAAATTCTTTGACAAACAGCTAGTTATAAACTATACAAAAATTCAAAGCTTTCATTACTTACTGATTCTAGTTAATTAAACTCTATCAAGATGATGATCAAAAATGAATAACGTTTTATCCGTAATAACTATTAGTTCGCTAATATTTTTTTAAATTACAAAATTTGAAAGTGTTGCTCAAACAAATAAGGAAAAATACTGAAGATGATTGTTAATATGTCTAAAAGAGTGAGTCTCAGATCCATATTGTTACCTATGTATAGTTAAAATCGTTGTTTTATGCTCTACTAAAATTAGTATATTACAGAAGGGGTTACAATTTAAAAAAAAATTAAAATAAAAGTCTAAAACTATTTTAATTCTGTTAATTTGTAAATAGGCAAATCGTTGAAAAAAAATGCCAACAAATCCGAAACATTGCGTTACAGACCTATACTAATAAATGTGCCCAGGTCATCTCCATGTAACCCTTAATGTTTGACCAACATTTGAAGTCACGTAGGTATTTTTTAGCTATGCCGCGAACAGGCAGACGGACAGACAGAATCGAGAAAACATGTTTTTCGGTATCTAGGGACCTTGAGACGTAAAGATCTCAGAGGGTGATTACAATACTTCTTTTACGAGAGAAGTGAAAAGAGAAAGACAGAGAGAATAGAACAAGAAAGTCGATTGGCTCAATTCAATACATGTTTTTTATCAACCCTTCAGCGAACGCTTATCTAATTCAACAAAATCATCTTCGAAGAAGTCGTGTTTAATCACGTCCTGCGGCGCATACCAATACGGGCCTGAATTTAGATTAAAAACATTAAAGAGCTCGCGAAGTCGCACCTGCTTAATTTTCCCACGGACGAGTCGTAGCAGGCCGAGGACGGTAGGCGGCGCCTCGCTCAAATAACAACTGACAATCGACGGAATACTAATGAAACCGCTCTTCGATCACGTAATTTTTTAATTAATTCGGAAATTTAATCAGGGGGCAATGCGCCATCTAGTGTCGCAATGTGTGGGTCATTAGTCCTGGAGCTGCGGTCGAGCTTAATCAACGTAGTTAAACTAGATTTTTTTGTGTCAAAATAAAGGTAACATATTGGTAGCTACGAGTAAAGGCAAAAATAAAATGGCTACTTGAAAGAACACCTTTTGATAAAAATAATTTTTAAAATTTTCGGAATGGTGATTAGTGCTTTCTATATTCTGTAATAGGGAAAATTAGGCCACTGATTCCACTCAAATAGCCACGTTTGCGTTAGGCAATCTGAAGTTGTTTAAGGGATTTCTTTTAGGCTGCCATAGCTCTCCGTGTGTGTACTCTCAGATTAATTAAACAGCAAATTGTAAATTATACATCTAGAACTCTTATTAAGAAATAGAAATTTCCACTCAAAACCGTTTTGATTTCCACTGTACAGTTTCACCCCCTTTTACCAGGATATGTTCGAGAATAAGGCATTGGTGGCTTTATATAGGTCATCTTTCTCAATATTGGATCTGATTCATATTGGGGAAGCTAATTATTATCCTCTACAAAGCATACGATCTAGTCTAGTTTAAGGTACTAACAAACTTCTATAGTATATAGTCTTCCCCTAATTTTTTTATTTATATTGCCAGTTTTCTTTCCAATAGAAGTATTTTCATATTGGTTGATGATCATTCATGGGAATTTCCAAAAATCAACTCAGACATTCTACAGGGTTCAGTGTAAGCACCTACCTTCTTTCTCATACACATTATTACTGTGCTCTCTTCTACTACCAATACTATTCATAAAAATGCTGCGACAGTACACTCCACTTAAATACACAGTTTCCCAAACCTGTTTCCAATACTAAAATGGATGACGTCCGTAGAGCAATGACTGTAACCGAGGACCTCTATAAAATTGTAGAATGAGGAGCATTGTCCAGTTTGACACTACACAATCATGTGTGTGTACTATCTCACATATGATCTCCCAATACCCACTCAAATATTCAAATTCTTAAAAACAAAGATGCCTTTAGCTTAAATTGTATGGCTTTTCAGCAGGATCTTCAATGGCATGTTGACTCACGTGAATTGCCACTTTTTTCTGCCAACGTATATATTCTTTACACATCGCAAATCAGAGCCAATAAAGTTTACCGAATAAGAAATCTTATTCGTAAACTTTAGCTAAGTATTGTTCACATACTGCTCGCCCAAAAGATTGGAACACTTAACTTTTAGCTAAATCAATGTGCTTTATTTTCGACCCCCGATTAAAGAGAAAATATACTGAGTTAAGGTTTTTAGACGATTCTTGCAAATTATGTTGGTTATTAACCAGTTTAAACGTACAGCTTACTTGAGGTAAAAACTATTTTATACCGGATGGAAAATAAAACTATAGCAGATTTTTCAAAATTTTGAAAATTCTTCAAAATATCAACTTTAAAAAAAATATTTTTTATACATATCAACCCCTTCAAAGCTTTTTACTTTTATAGTATTATACCCAATACACATTTTTTTAAATAGTATTTAATTGATACTTTCCTTTTCTAAAGTTTGTGGAGCCTCCAGTATAAATGAACTATATACAGGGTGTCCAGAAATTAATTTTATATTAGTGTCATAGGAAAACTAAAAGGTATTTCAGTATATTTCAACGTCATGTAGAACAGCTAACAAGTTCATTTTTTATATTTTTGTTTCATGTTTTAATAATATGAAGTATTTCGTCCAAAGCGGTTTTTTATTTTTTCTCTAGATATAAAAATCAAAGATTGAGGAGTTTCTATTAGAGATAAAAATGCCAATTCATAATTTTCTTAACTCGCCCAAAATGCTTTAAAATTTGCAAAATTAACTTTTTTTTTATATGAATACATACGCTTTCTTAAAATTACCCTGTAAAGTTGGGTTTTAACGTACAGATTGCTAAAATTACTTAATTAACACCATTCCAGACCATTTTTTAAAGGTGCACGTTGTGCATATTTTATACTTAGATTTACATATCGAACTTTGCAGATAATGAAAATATGTTTATTAACAATTTTTTTAATTTTATAGCTAGAGAAAAAATAAAAAACCGCTTTGGAAAAAAGTTTCATTTTACTAAAACATGAAATAAAAACATAAAATGAAATTCTGGCTATTCTAGAGGACGTTGAAATCCACCGGCATAAATTTTAGTTTTCCTATGATACTAACTAATATACAATTATTTTCTGGACAGCCTGTATAGTTCATGTACACTGGAGGCTCTAAAAACTTTGGAAGAATAAAAGATCAATTAGATTCTATTTCAAAAAAGTTTACGTTAGGTAGACTGTTTAAAAGCTTTGACAGGTAAGAAAAACATGATATTTTGAAGAATTTCCAAAATTTCTAAAAATCTGACAAAAGGTTTTTTTCAATTTTATAAATATTGTATTAATATAACAAACCAAAAATAAAAGTTGTTTTTGTAAATTTGGACATGGAATTTTTGAAAAATTTGCGTATCTTTATTTTACTCCCGGTATAAACTAGTTCTTACCTCAAGTAAACTTTACGTTTAAACTGGTTATTACTAGAAATTTCTGGTAAAAAGATACGAGAAAGAACTCACATGCATTCCCTTACCATCTAAAAGACCAAGAACCAAGGACCTACTACTTTGTTTTGTTCTTTATTCCGAGAGTATCCCGAATATGAAATCTGTTACCAACAAAGGCCTTTTAAATTGCCATATTTTTACCTATATAAGGTAACCAGGGTATCTAATATTTCGTGGTCTGCCCATAAATAATAAAACCATTGTATACCTTTGGGTTTTCCGACACTTATTTTAGGAAAGTCCGGACGTTTTATTTTCTCTTTAGATTTTGTTTGATATCTTTAACGTTTAAGAGGCTTTTTTAGGTCTTTTCTTTAGTCCGCAGAAGATCACTTAAAACCGGTACTGTCATTTCATTTCTGGCTTAATCCCGGATAGCAACAAGCGCTATCATTCTGCTGTTGAAAATATACTATTATTATTATTATTCATTCAAAATGTTTTTTTCCATTAGACTGTGTTCCTCCTTTAAATTGCATTTGAAAATATAGCACTGCCAGTACTACTGGATTGATATTGACAGGCAACACATACGAATGTTGGGCATCTCTAAATGTTAAAGCCATTTTTAATACTAAGATACACAATCTGTTAATTTGACTCTAAAACTTCACCCAATTGGCTCTTTGACGAGACTATGCTTGGAGTTGGTTTGTTTTGGAGAATCGCCACATGGCTTTCCTAGCTAAAACCCGTTTTTCACTATGCGTTAATCAGATTACACAAATTGTATCATCAACGTTATGGTCAACGAACTGGCGCGTATATATTCTACATAGCCCATCAATATTGTTAATGTTTAAAATTGATTTATATGACTGCGTCAAAATATTGGTTTAAATTTTAAAATTAATTGCGAAGAAGATATCCAAACTATTTAAATACTTCTAAATATTCGCATTAAATCGACGAATCAACTCATAATTAATAGCGGGATTAAAGCAGTTAGAAAAGCACCTTGCACGCTGACCACCGTTGGGTCCCTTAGAAAGGCTTCTGGATGTAGCTCTACCTAAAAATGATCCTTAGATATAAACCTTGTTACAGATTTGATGCCACCCTACGGTCCTGGCATCGTCATAACATAGATGTGGCTGTCTAAAAAAATCTTCTTTCAAGTAACCTAAACAAAAATGAAATATTCTAATAAATTGACTTTTGCAGAATTTTCCTCCTTATGAATATTTTTTTACATCAACGATAGTGAACTACCGTGTACTGTTAGATACTTTTTACAAAATGTGTTCCTTTATGTTCCTGAATAAAAGGAATCATTTATTATTCACTTCCTTAGAAATCGTTCTTTTTATAAGGGATAAGAACGGATAGGTTGTTTTTTCGATATATCCATAGTTATCGATAAGTGCCAATATGCGATCAAAAACGCCAACAGGTATCCAATGATATCGATAGGTAGTCGAGAACATCGATAGTTATGGATAAACGGATTACATATCAATATTGAATTTATGCGGCATATGAAAGTGAGGACCTTTTCCTCTTGCTCTTCAATAATTTTATCACAAATAAAGCGATAAATAACATAAAATACCTATCGACAGGTCGATAACTGTCGATATCGATAAGTAAAATCTAATATCGCCCATCTCTAGGTATAAGAAGTATGACACCTATTTATTTCCACATATAAGTATTGTATGTGTCACACCAATGAATTCAATTCCGGTAAATTTAACCGACCGACAGCCAGACCTACGCGAACATGGAACAACACACACTCCAAAATCAAAAGACCCTAAAACAGAAAGATTTATAAAAACCTGGAACAGTGATTTTTTTTTGCAATCACCCTTATGACAAAAGCCAAAATGAAAAATGCTTTTATGTTAGAATTTGCAACAATAAAAGTCTAAACTAACTTGCAATGGGAACAGGATTATTTTAAATCTTTGCATCATTCACTAACTCTCTAAATGTTAATAAAGTTGTACCAAGTAAAAGACTAGAAGTAAAAACGATGTGTGATGTATGATGTCATTCGAAATCGAAGTGATCTGCATGCGGATGTAATTTGTCTGTATAAATTATCAATAGCAAAAGGTTGCATTTTGTAAACAACAACGTGATTCAAAAGAAAAACGTCTAGTTGAGTTAAATTGCATAATCTTGCTGGTTGTTGGTCGCACAATTGCACCAAGACAAGAAAATTATTATTCATTCAAGTCTATTCAACCACTGTCAACTAAAAACTACATACAAAACTACGTCACTAACGTGCCATGAATTTGGATTTAAATAAATGTGGACCAAATGAAATGTTACCAGGAATTCCAATTATACAATTATCAGGTGAGGGGTGCACATTTGTCCTACTTTAGAAGCTTCAGACCGAAAGAAATCTTGAGTAAAATTGGTGTAATCTAAAATAATAAATGTATGCTTCCTAGATGACCGCTGTTAAAGATCATAATAAACGTACAAATACGACAAAGAGGGTAGTTAAAATACCTCGAATTTTGGAGTGCACTTAAAAGTCGATGAGTATGTTTTTAAGTGTAATTGAAGGAGATTTAAAACTTATTATCACATAGCTCCCCACACGTTTTATGATTTTAGGGATTGTATCTCTATATCATTGTGATTCCAGGGAAGATGCAAATACTGAATAAAAGTAGATAATAAAATAATTGACAGACATGTCCTAGCTAATGACTGTCTTTAGTTTGCGTAACCGAAAATCCTAAAAATGTCGTATTGTCTTGATTGAGATTTCAGAAAGCTCTATCAGTGACATTAATCCTTCAGTTTAACCACTTTAAGAAGTAGGTAATCAATTAATACGTTAAATGAGCCCAAAACAAGCTTAAATTCCGTGAAGCGTAATTTACAAAATACCAAAATTATCATATGGAAATTAATAACTCCTGGCATTTCGGATTTTTAAGCATCGTTATATAGTATAGCTTTGGGACACACCGGAGGGAATCAGGTGAAACTTTTATTTCGGGTATTTTTTCTTCGTCTGTAAATAAGAGGTTGAGAAGGAAACGCGGTTCAGAGGTATTCAAATATCCTCTTAATAGTTCACAATTATTACATAGCATTTTTCGACTAGGTAAACAGAATACATTTTTTAAAATTTTAAAACACAGCCTCTCGCTTTCCCTGTTATTTCAATTCAAGGGATATGTTTTTCATATTGGTTAAAGTAATGTCAGTTTTATTTGTTCTATAAAAAATCTTAACAAATCGTTTAATTTAATTTTTAGCTAACGTTATCTACAGGAATTCCTAGGTATATAAAAATTTCTCGGCAACAATATTAAAACATGAAATTTGCAGTCATGGAGTGCAGTAACCAAGTATTAAATAAGGAAATTTCGTAAAATAGAGATAGACATTCCAAAATGAATTTTACACTGCACAATGTACGAAAAGACTGCTAGAGGTCCGTGCTAAATAGGGTCAGCTAGAAATGTATTTAAACGATTCTGCGCGGTATTTGCCCCATATTCCTTACATAATTATTGATAGTTATTAATACTTGTGTTTTTTGTAGGAAAGCTTAAATAGTGTAAAATGCATACTTTGCAAATCATTCCTTAAGGAGGACGTAAACCTTCTAAAGATTGCTATTTTTTTGCACTATTCTTAGATACATTAGTAAATAGGGAAGAGTTTTCTGTAGTAAATATTACTGTTTACGGAATTAGGAGAGAAATGACTGTTAAAAACTTATCTGTAAACCTGTTTTTCTACTACCTTTTATTTAAAATAATCAAGTTATTAAACATTATTTTTTTATTTTGTAAAATAAAAGTAGATGCCATTAAATCATTAAAACATTAAATAGATATTTTCGCGCAACAGAAATCCGACTACATAGTGCTCTTGATGAAACAAATCGTAAAGTTTTGGCATCCCTAAAAATCGAGAACGATTTTCACAAAAATTCAAACTTGTTTGGAAACCGACAACAAAATTTTAACCTCAATTTAAGTTTACTAGTCAAGCCTTGAACACAATGTAAGTTTCGTAACTGTTTAACCTAAAAACCTAAGCAACAAAAATGAGATGTAGAAAAAACGGTATACATTGTATACACAACTATGTAAGCATTTTTTCGTTTGAAATAACTATATTATATATTTTAAAAAAATAAGTATCCAAGAAAACACCGAAAACGCGCAAAAATAATACCATTTAAAACCACCAATAATTTTTAACATCAGCTGTGTATGTTGGAAACTTTATATTAAGTACGGCACAGTGCATATTTAATCTAAGTTCGAAACTACGTAATCTTGTAGTGACAAACACACGCATAATACATGTAGTTTTTGATGACACAAACTTTGAATTTCAAGTGAAATGTTACAAATTAAGACCCAAAATTGCGACGATTAAACAACATTAGTAGACGGAATTGCCAACAAACAATAAAACCTTGTAATTGTGCCAAGGTTTTGCAACTATTGAATTGGAACTAATTTAACTTAAGTGACGCTTAAGAGCATGACACAAATTGACAGAACTTTAAAAAAGTAATAAACTTACCAAAAGATACCGAAACCAAATAAGGCCTGACCCTCAATTTAAAATTTTACATGTAATAGTAAGTCAACTAGATAAAAGATTTACTGCTTTTAAAACAGTTTATTCAACATTTTCAATTCTAAATCCTTAGATATTAGTTTAATTAAATGACTCAGCAAATTTGGAAAAAGCTCGGTTATTACTGAGGAAATATTCAAATGATTAAACTTCTTGACTAGCAACTGAGCTAATTCAGATAAAATCATTATTGTATAACAACATTAAAGACCTTGACAAACAAAAATCTTTTTTGGCTTTTTCGCAACTGAATAAAAATATTTAACTTTAAATTAATTGAAGCTAATATTTATTATAATTACATACCTCAACATGTAGACTAGTCTGTCTACGGAATGTTTCGATACATAATATAAACAATATTATTTAAGCAAGCATAAGAAATTATATCATTTACCTTAAGTTTTTATAGACACATAGTAGTTGTACAAATACTTTCATCCTATCGGGACTCATCAGTGCGCCGATCGTAAGAAAGAAACATTAAATGAAATAATAGAAAAGAATTGATTTCAAAATTTCAAAATTTGTCAATTTGTTTGACATGTATCCTAGATATGAAAAAAATGATAATTTGCAGCCATCTATAATATTATTTTTAAATGTGTTCAGATTATTTGTTGCATTTAGACATATGACAAACAAAAATCTTGAATGAAAGTATTTGTACAACTATTGTGTCTATAAAAACTTAAGGTAAATGATATAATTCCCTATGTTTGCTTAAATAATATTGTTTATATTATGTATCGAAACATTCCGTAGACAGACTAGTCTACATGTTGAGGTATGTAATTATATTAAATATTTGCTTCAATTAATTTAGAGTTAAATATTTTTATTCAGTTGCGAAAAAGCCAAAAAAGATTTTTGTTTGTCAATCTAAATGCAATAAATAATCTGAACACATTAAAAAAAAACATTAAAAACCTTAATACAACTAGTGAACTCGGAAGCTAACTATATTTTCGAAAAAAATGAATTATTGTTAAGTAGTATACCAGAACTGTGTTCTGAATTCCAATTATTTCTTGCCATTCCTGTAACCTCAGCTCAATTGGAAAGATCATTTCCAAAGTTGAAATTAATTAAAAATGTTCTCAGGTCGATCATGACTCAAAGTCGTCTTAGTTCTCTAGCTTTCTAGTAAATATTGACGAACTAGTTGATAAGTATCTATCTAGTCGACGCAAAAACAAAAGAGTCTAGTCTACCGCCAAAGAAAACGATTCTTGCACTCTATGTTTTTTATTATCTTTTAGTTTTGCTTCAACCAGAGTAGAGTTATTATTTTTTAATGTTTCGTTAATTTTTGTTTTGTGATTATTAGTTTACCTATACCTATTAATCTCAAAATTTATATCGTTCGTTTTTTTTTTATTTTTTATTCCTTTTATTTTATGTTATGGTTTTTGTTAATAAATCCTTTTTTGACATTTTTTTGTTTACTTATTTTTTTGGAGAAATTGTGCAAGGAGCCTCCAAAAAATGGCTTGCGGGAGGGCCCCTAAGAAACTCGGAACGCCAAAGGGTTAGGGCCAAAGTTATACATACTGTTCGCGATTCTAATTAATTTTCCAGCTTCGTTGTTACCTCTACATTACAAGGGTTCTTTTAAGTTGACAAATAGAAATACATCTTGTTTGAAAGCGACCTACCACTACTGTGATCATGACAATTCCAGACAGGGTCTATATCAATTTAGAGGACCATATTTTGGCGAACACGTCATTTCAAAGGGTTCGACAATTTTCAATTTTGCTATAAAAGTACTGTTGATGAGATTTTCATATTTTTTATAATATCTGACTAAGGTAATAAAATTGTGTGAAAAATAATAACCTCGATCTAATCCATAAATGCCAATATAAATTCAAACTAACAAAAAATATTAATATAAAATTATAAATCAATAAAGCGTTAATGCCACAATATAAAATCACTGTTCCAAAAATATTAAAGAAGAATGTTTAACATAAAAAAACCTAGGGTAGAGTAGAGGAATTGTTCCACCTAATTGTCGTATCCGTCAAACTGTCATCAGCCAGATTTACGAAACCGCCAATTTTACTTAAATTTGTTAGTATCCCATCCAGAAAATCTTAAATAGGTCTCGTTTACTTTTTAAGAAAATTGTAATAATATTTCCTGTTGGCACATTTTTTTTTAAGTATTTTAAAAATAAATAACATTTTCCGCAGAAATAGTTACGCTAGCCAGTTCAGCTCAAATAATTCTGAGACTCCGTGAATAAACACCAGTTGCAAATATATGCACTATTGGTTATGCAGTGGCCTTATTTGGTAAGGGATAAATTATATCCATTATCCCCCTTGAATCTGCGATTAGGTACTCTATCTATAATACTCTAAAAGATTCCATGTACTAGTACGAGAAGATTAAAGATACACAGTACAGTTTTGTGCGAGAAGCAGGTCCATATCCAGCAATGGATGAATCTAATGATGGGGATGAAGACGATAATAAAGTTAATAAATTAGAACCAATATATAAATCGAAGCTTCTTCCATATGAAAAGAACGAGTATTTATTGTTTTTTTTTTTAACAAAATTCAATTACCTGCAACCACACATCTCTACCAGATCAATGCACCCTGATACTCAAAAAAAAGAGTTACGACAGGGCACGAAGCGGAATTTTCAGGGAGGCGTAAGTCACGAGAACCAAAAACAAAATGGAGCTAATTACCGAGAATTACCGATTTGTTAGCGAGTAAAAACCTCAGAGTAATTGTAGGGACGCGTAAAGTGCTGCCATGTGCACCGTGTAATGTTCATTGTTTTTCTCGTTTATCGCAATTAAGCAGTTTTTACTTTGTGGGCAAATTACTGTAATGGATATTTTCAGTGGCTTGCGATATTATCAGTATGTGCATTAATAACTCTTGCCAGGGGGTAGGTATTTTTTCATTTCGAGTGACGTAGAATTAAAAATGTGTTATGTTCTGAGGCTTCGACAGAAGGACAGTGGTATGGGTGCAGCCATTGTATGAGGTCTACCCGGTCGCGGTCTAGTAGGGTCTCCGGACTAGAGTTGTATGATATATATTATATATATATATATATATATATATATATATATATATATATATATATATATATATATATATATATATATATATATATATATATATATATATATGTACTTCGAATATAGGTTTCTGGACCCTTAATTTATATTCAGTAAAACAGTTTTCTTGGGTATTTTGGTCTTAATTTTTTTATATATAAAACGAAGACTTAGTTTGTATGTAGCATTTTTTTTCATTTACAAACGTTTTGGCAAGCTTTTGCCTTCATCAGTATTTCTAAAACAATATTTTCATTTTATAAAAGACATAACGATTTTTTAAAAATATATAATAAATATGATTCAAAGAAAATTACAAATTTAATTTAGTTTTTAACTCACCTAAGAAGGTAATCTCCGGCATCATAATAAAATTTCAACAATCAAAACATTTATAAACAAACTTTCTGGCACAGTATACGACATTTAGTTTTAAAACATCAATTGATGTATGTGATATATGTATATATATATATATATATATATATATATATATATATATATATATATATAGTATATACTTTAGAAGAGGATAAGTGAACTTAAAATTGAAAAATACGAAAAAAAGTCACTCTTGATAAAAGTTTTTGCTTCGCGTTATCAAAAATTTAATTTTTTATATAGCATAGGAGGCATAAAAAATACAAAAATGTTGTTTTGCGTAGAAAGCATACTTCATTTATAATTTTCAAGTACAAATATTAAATATGTTTTGAATTAAACCATAAGCAGAAATACAAGACCTCGTTAGAAGATTTAAAATTAAGAGATTCACATTTATCGCATTACTTTTAAAGTCCGAAAAATTCTCAAGCACTTAGCACACCTTTAATCAGAGTACCTAGACGCAGACATAGATATAGATGGGGAGGCCGATAAGCGTAGCACTTAAGCTCACTAGGGCCCATTGTGCTATTCCCCCAAGAAGACGTCTCAGGACAGGAGCAGACTCCTTTTTAGAAAAGAAAGGGACCCTCAAATCGAGTTTCTAAAATAGTTATAACTCTTAACGACATACTTGTCAATGTCTTTATTTCAAGAAATAATTATCATTTAACGTAAAATAGTTCTTATTAAAATTAATTAAATAATTGTAATTCAAAATACGTGTTATTCAAGTGTAATTTTTATATAATACAAACATTTAATTATGCTAAAAAGAATTAAACTAAGCACTACGTTTAAAATATCAAATTCAAAAATTGCACCGTCATATTCAATTGCTTCATTAGATATCTAAAAGAATTTCTGATTTCTTCCTGGGTATTGAATGCATAGCTTGGGTAATTCTGCCTTTTTAGCACTTCAGTATTATTTGGTATTGGAGCAGCATAAACAATTTGTTTTAAACGGCGCCATAGAAACATGGCCGTCACAGTTAAGTCAGGGCTCCTTAAGGGCCACAAAATTAGACCGTTTTCCTCCCATCTATATTTTACTAAACTTGCAGTTAAGCCATTTCAAGAGCGCAACGTGCTGGACAACCATCCTGTTGAAAATCCCGTTAGTAGAAAATGTGCATTTATCAGAAAACATAATAAACTTATAAAAACTAGTATTTTTACCTACAGTTTTGTCTCGTACCTGCAAATAAAAATCTAGTCTTATTGCTTCATCTCCCTCTTCCAACGTATGATTAAAGTGGGGTTTAAACAGAAATATTTTATTTTCTTAAATCCTCTGAACGATTTCTAAGGGACGTCACTGGAATTTGAATAACTAAAACTATGGCTTCAGCACTATTGTCATAATTCTTCGTTTTCTGACACTGACGTATGTTAAGTGTCATAATTATTTTAGAAATTAGTAGGTATACTGATTAAAGATGTGCTAATATTTGGGACTTTAAAAACTAATGTGACAAAACTGATACTCGTAATTCTAAATCTTTTGACGAAATCTTGTATTTCTGCTTGGGGTTTAATTCAAAACATATTTAATATTTATACTTTTGAGAGAAAATTATAAACGAGGAATGCTTTTTACGCAAAACAACATTTTTGTATTTTTTATGCTCCCTGTATAAAAATTTTAATTTTCGGAAAAAAATGCCTTATTGAATTTTAAAGCAAAAACTTTTATTATAAGTGACTTTTTTCCGTATTTTGCAAAATGAGACCTTTTTACTCCTTCACAAAATAACATTTTTGAATTTTTTAGTCCCCTGTATAAAAAATAAATTTTTGATAACGCGATGCTTATTTATTTTTCGAGAAAAAACTTTTACTAAGAGCGACTTTTTTTTCCATTTTTTAGTCGAAGAAAAAATGTCTCCTTTTCATATACGAACTAGCAAAATTCCACAGCTATCGAAATCTCTGTTATCTCATTCGTAAAATCGACATGTTTCCAAGGAGGGTACTATGTATAATATTAATTTTGTTTTAATAGTAATGTTTTTTAACCATTTTAAATTTTACGTATTAACTATATATGTGTTTATTTTAAGAAATAAATTTCCATCTTGAGAGAGCTCAATATAAAAAGCGAAACGCGAATAATTAACAAAATATTTGTACATGGTTAAAGAAAAAAAATGAATTGTATATATATATATATATATATATATATATATATATATATATATATATATATATATATATATATATATATATATATATATATATAGTGCGAATTTGCTCCTATCTAACAACCCTTACAAATAACTGTAGAATATATGTAACAAAGTCGATCTTGAATTTTAAGGGACTGTTTTTCTTATAAGTCTTATCTTTTCTGTGCAGTTTAAAACTTAAAAAAAAAAGATCAAAGGCTAAATAAATGCCACCATTTTAACATAAGATGATTTCCATTACTGGATGCCTTTCTGACTTCTTTGAAGTTTGGATTATAGAGTTATTATTTTCCAAGGCCTGTTATAAACTAAAAGAAAATATACATTTTGTCCTTGGATATATTATAGATGTAGTACATTTTAACATTCATTAAGTAAAATAAATCCATATTTTGGTTAACTTATACATAGACAGATAAGGCAGGAAGCTTGAGAGCCCTAAGCAATGACGTGAACGTGTTGGAGAAGCGCGGGAAATATAATAATAAACTTGGATGAAAAAAATTACCGAAGTAGATTTTATTAGAAAGCAGGTATCGATAACTATTGATAACTATAAGCGCCCTGAGAGGGGGAAAATGTCCCCTTTTCTGTGTTTTGGAAAATGTTGTCTAATTGCTGAAGTTCCACACCAAAAGCACACCAAGGTATAATCATATTATTTTCTAAACTATTGACATGTGATGTATTTACAACTATTAATATGTCGAAGTTAAATCCGATCCCTATATACTACCAGCTGTTTGGCGTAGGTCTACATGCATACTTGCAGTGTGTTTATTATTTTTTATTTAACATAACTTTACCTAACCTACACTCTTATATTGTGGTGGTCATAACTACTTTTATTAGATACCTTTTACCTTACATCATCCAGCCTACTCTTACGGAATACGCGATGATGTAGCCTAGGGGCAATTTTTGAAATTTGGCATTATTACTAAACTTAAAAAGACAGAAATAAACCAAACAATAATTATTAAACAATATTAAAAAAGAAACATTTAAAATAAAAAATTGAAACAATGAAATACAAATAAAATTATACTTAACAGTTTAAATTATGCATTTATTTTAACATACAAATATTTTTTAATTTCCTATCACACAATGGTTTTGAAATTTTAATTGGCTTCTAAAGAAATAACAAATCTTTCTGTCAACAAATTTAACCCTCTAAGCAATCCTTTCTTCACCAAACAATCTACATTAACCGCTATAAATAACACCCAGAAAAAAGAGTTTAACATAAAAAATCAAACCGTAATAAATTTTTTTTATTGTGGCATAGTTAACATTACAAAACATAAAACCAGTTACCCCAAACATACAAAAAACGAAATTAATCCCTCGACTTTAAAAAAACCCATAAAAAATAATTACGGCTATTTTTGTATGGGTTTTCTATAGGTCTGCCTCTGACAAAGGCCTACAAAAACTTACCTATACTATATGGCCATCATTCTGTCCGTTGTATAATTGTCCTTATGTACGATGTGGTAACAGAATATAAATCGAAACATACGTAGGGGAACGTCGAGTTATTTTCTCCGTAAGGTAATAACTAGAAATTATATTGAAGTGAAATTCTTATTTTTAATAGAATTAATGAAATAAAAATTTGTATGCTATATACCTTCTTCTAGATTAATGTATGTGAGCCTGAATTATTCATTTGGAATAAAAACTAAAAAAGACATATCTCAGGTGAGGTTCTCTTAAAGTTACCGGAGAGAGCTTTGGGTGTCCTCGCTTTTGCAGTGTAAATGAGTCTTTCCGTTTTACCTAAAATCGGAAGTAATGATACCTTTGCACAAAAGTGAGGATCTTAATGAGTCCTTGAATTTTCGCCCTAATTTTCCATTATCTACTGCCTCTAAGGTTATTGAGAAAATTGCTAAGAAGAGAGTGTGTGAGTATCTTGAGAGATTTAACTGACTTAACTTTGTGGATCGCAGAATACTGCTGTCAAAGCTCAACTTGTATGGTGTCAGGTGTTCAGCACAATTACCGTTTGCTTGGTGTACTCAGGTCGAAGTCAGTTAGTAGCTGCTTCTAATAGGGGACCTTCGCCATTAAGTATTGTAAGAGTAAGTAAGAGTTGTGGGGTTCTATAGGGATCTGTTCTGGGTCCCCTCTTATTCCTGATTTATATTAATGACAATTTTCGAACGATTTACGATATATGCTCATGACATCTCGATTGTATGGCATGAAAAAGAGGTTGATCAGCTTAAAAAATATAACGTATGACCTGTCAGAGGTTAAGCAATTTTTTTTAATTTAACAAAAACTAATACATGTTATTAGTTTTATATGTGACATGCAGAACTTTCAGTTGGGCAATGATACACTACTTTTCAGCCATGTGACAAAGGTTTTGACTGTATTTTTTGACAAGAGATTGTGCTTGAGTTTGAGCAAGTGACTCTCTTTGCAATAAGAATTGCAAGGCGTGAACTTGAGCTTTTTTACCTCTTTGTTAATCCTCGAAACAGCATCTCTAATCCCTAAAAATCGAGTCGTATTCCAGCCATCACAAAAATACGTAGCGAACACTCTACAAATAAACCCATGCAAGCAGGAGTCCCACATGGCTCCCCACTATCCCCAATTCTCTGCAACCTGTACACCGCGGACATCCCAAAACCACAATTTTCTGAACTAGCAATATACACAGACGACACTTGCCTCTTCGCTACATCTAAAAACCATGAACAAACACACAGGAGTCTCCAAAACCACCTAGACCAAATACAAGAATGGGCATCCCGCTGGAAAATACGCGTCAACACAGAAAAAACACAAGCAATCCTCATAACCAGAAAAAGACAAGCATACATCTAAAACCTATCACTTCAAGACAACGATATATCATGGGGAAACCACCTAAAGTACCTAGAAATCCACCTAGACAACAGACTAACATTTAATAAACATCTGCAAACTAAAATATCAGAAGGCAACTTACTCCTCAGCCAACTACACCCAATGATTGGAAAAAAGAGCCAAATAACAAGAAAAAACAAACTGTTAATATACAAACAAATCATCCGACCAAAAATATTATATGGAGTAATGGCATTCTGTCACACATCGAAAACCAACAAAACGAAACTAGAAAAGACTACAAAATAAAATACTCAGGAAAATAACAGGAGCCCCATGGTATATACGTAACACCGAAATATAACCAGCCACAAACATAGACACAATACACGATTACCTAATACAAAAACACACCAACTTCATAAATACACTCAACAATCACACAAATCCGATAATTACAGAACTCTTCAATAGACCAATAAACTTAAACTCAAGGTACAAAAACTTCAAAGCTCAAATCAGCAACCACAACCAAAATTAACAACAAAAAAATTTTATTTTTATTTTTTCACCGCCATCGTCACACTCCCCCCATCAACCCCCCACTTTCCCCCCTCATCCAAATCCTTAAAAATTACCTAGAGGACGAAAATAAAAAAGCTACTTGGCACACTCATTCCAAAACTGTGCAAGAGTTCCCACAAGGAAATAAAATCAAACAACAAACAACTGTAAACCAGCGTCATACCCGGCAAACTTTCGATTTGCCTTTGCCAATGCCCAGTAGTATTTTGGCTAGAAATACTTTAATCTATGAAGGCAGGAAGATTTTTAACCATTAAATTAAATTTTGATAGTTTACATTAGGGCTATAGGATTATTGACATAATTTTTAACAAATTACTTATGTAAAGAGATCATATATTCTTTTAGCAATACTGTGTTTATTTTTATCTTTCTTTTTCTAAAATGTTGGCCTTAGTTTACTTAATATTATGCTTTGACAATCCTTGAAGCTGAGTTTTAGTATATGAGCAGTGCGTCAGAGCCTTAATAAAGACCTCAAGCTAGAAACTATATGGGTAATTAAATAATACGACAGGTTTTATAGAAGTTGTAAGAACCGATAAAAGGACCTAAAAAAGGTTTATACTACATATTGACACTTTTTAAAGAGCTTTTTGACATAATAGGATAAATTAATTTTCAAACAGCTTTTATACAGGTGATATATCTTTTCTTTTTGCTTAATCGTAATCAAAATTAAATAGCCATTTGATTTTTCTTGTTGTTGCATATTCTATGAGACTGTGTGTCTCAGGATCGGTTTTACGAGGGGAAAAAAGAGCATTAAAATAGTGTACTGAGAACATGCTATTCTTGGCTGAAACACACAAATGCAAGTATTCGCGAATACAACTAAAAATGGAAAAAATGCCCAAGGGTAAAGTACCCTTTTTAGTATATTATGCAAAGTGTCTAACGACATCGGGTCACTCGTTTTATTTCCCCATCTAGAATAAACATCAGAAAAAGTCATTTTTTAAGATACCTCAATAGGACACAAAGAACAAGATTAAATATATAAAAAGCCCTGTTTTTAAATTATCATCCTTTATTTTATAGTTGGGCTTAGAGGAATAATTTTAACAAATTTGATTGACGATATATTTAATTACAGTTTCATTTTAGGCAAAAACGACACTGGAAAGACAATTTCTACGCCAAAACTAGTGATTTTTTAAGAGTTAAAAGATAGTCGTGTGTAATATAACCATTTTTATTTTTGATATATTTAAGTATCAAAATACTCTTACTAATCCCTATTAGCATGATATAGGGCTTAATGTCCAGTATAGACAGTGAAAAAATGGCTCAGATTATCGCTAATTCTGTTGGGTAATTTTTTTAGCAGGGTTTAATATCAAACTTTTAAACAACACTACACTATTTTGAAATGTGTATTGTCTGTGAAATAAAGGCGATATTCTTATGTTATAGGAATTAAGAGAAAAAGTTAAAGATAATGTAATTTTTATATCTACATATTTCCAACCAAAAATAGATCAGCATGCGAATTTCTATATTTTTGAAACCTGGAAAAAGACTCCTACTATTCTACATATATTTTAAAAAGATTGGAGGGTAAAGTATAAAAAATTAGTTTCCGGCATTATTTACACATAAAGCGAAAATAAAATTTAAAAGCTAAATATGTAAAATCTCTTTACAGCTTCAACAATCGAGTACTGCTCGAAACACGTTTAAATTAATACCTTTTCGGCCAAACTGTTGTAGACTTCTAAAAACAGTTTTAAACTAAGGAAATCTAAATTAAAACAAGATTCATGTTTGGCTTAAATACATAAACAAGCTAAAGAGTATGAAATAATGAAAAAATCAAATATGATGTTTATTGGTGTTTAAGAAAACGTAGTTAGGCACAGTCTGACTATAGGGCCTTATTAGAAAAATAGACCCTGATTTACATGACAAAGTTGCTCCACGTACCCCTACAAAGCTAGCTTCCCTGTTTCAGTTAAGCACACAGGTGTCACAGCATCGATCTTGAAAAAAAAAGTGAAACCCCACAACAGGTTAATCCTTTGTGATTATGTGGGAACCACTCTCGATCAAGAACGATTTTACTTTTTATGCCCCCGTAAATTCAAATCTTAGCTGGGAAAAAATCACCCCCTATTTTCGTGACGAGTCATTTTTATAGACGGTTCGTTGCCTCTGAATAGATCCACGTTGTCAGAGCCAAGGAAAAATTGATTGTATAAATATGTTGTATATATTAGAATGGGTGTTTTTAATAAGGGTGATGTCTGGGTATTTTTTGCGTCCTAATTCTTTGAATTCGTAAGAGGTTTTTGGGGTGTAAGCGATTCGAAAAATATATTTTACGAGGGCTTTGAATAAATGCAGATTAAGACACAGTTATACTGTATTTATTTCAGCAATATTTATATCGATATATCACGGTAGCTTTTTTTTGGAGATATCAGGTAAACACTAACAGGAGGCTATGGCCAATAATGGGTATGAGGCTATTATTTAACTTAAAGACTGTATAAATAAGATCATTCTAGTTAGCCATTTAATTCTGTATAAAAATTAAAAAAAAAAATCAAATGCATAGTCGACTTGCATAAAACCGTTAGTACATTTATCAAAGGTAATTGTTCTGTCATTGTAATTTGATGATAAAGCTGACTAATTCAATGCCGATGTCTCGTAACTATTTTTAGGCATAGAAATAGAAAAATATAAAAATAAGAGAAATAAATTATAACTTAAAAAGTAGTAAATGGTATACAAAATCAACTTTTGCCAATTTTTATTTATTTTATATCTAAGTTACATACTGCTAAAAATTTAAATATACATCCTTATTAAATTTAAAGTTATTTTGCGTTATATAGGCCATGTTTTTTCTCAAAAATAAAACATAATATCTTTTATCTAAAAACGATTAGACATGGGTATACGCGATTATTATCAAATATTACAAAGTACAATTAAAAAGTCGAAAATATAAGGAGTGTCCCATATAATAATGCGAAGCTGACGTCAACTTCCGGTATCTTGAAAGTGACAGAAACGTCAAAATATTTTCCTTATGCACCATCAAATTTTGTGAAAAAAAAATCCTTTCTGGAGAAACTGAGCGTAGGAGAATGAGAAAATGTTAAAATTCATGGGTATACGCGATTATTATCAAAAGTTACAAAGTACAATTAAAAAGTCAAAAATATAAGGATTGTTACATAATATTGCGAAACTGACGTCAACTTCCGGTATCCGGGAATTGACAGAAACGTGAAAATATTTTCCTTCTACACCATCAAATTTTGTGAAAAAAAAATTCCTTTCTGGAGAAACTGAACGTAGGAGAATGGGAAAATGTTAAAATTATTTTTATATTTCTGTCCAGGAAACTGTATTTCTAATTATTAGTAGTGTACATAAAGATAGTATTGTGAAGGGATATTTTAATTTGTAGGTAATTAATACATGGATAAGGCAAACATTTGGGTGGGTACCATATTTTTTTAGTGATGTGAATGGAGACAGTTGTGAAGGGGTAGTCAAGTTTGTAATTACTGACTATAATATTTCATAAACAAAGGAAAAATTGTGGAAGTGATTTTTTAATTAAAAATGTTTGTTTTTTTTATGTAGTGATGCATTATTTTCTAAATACTGATAGTAAAGTTTAAAGTGGAAGGTATAAATACTTTTTTTACATTTAATAAATTTATTTTGCTTGGGCTTAGAGGTATTACTTTGAATTTGAAAAGGTGTAAGAGAGACTGAGTTTTTATCAACAGTATTGCGAAACCAAAAATCGCTGGTGGGGCTATATAAAGGTTCGGTGGGATGTTACTCTAAAATATAGAAAAAAAATTGGTAAATTCCTTTACCTAGAATTTTCCTGGTTATGAACTATTACTTTTGTTAGGAAGAGTGAAATGTGATTCAAGTTAGTTCAGTACATAGTCACAGTATATATGTGTTACATATACTGGCTATTCATTTTTATTGGGCCCTATTTTGTTCCATCATATTGGATTCCTACTAATATGTTTACTATTTCCCTTCTACCTACGACACACTTGACTTTTAGGCATAATTTAAAACAAATTCAATAAGTACCCCGTTTTCGCCTTTAATTTTTCTGCAAAATATAAAATCAATTGAACAAGAGTTTTTTACGTTGATTTTTTAAAAATGTTATTTGGTCGTCATTTTGTTTCGCCGTCCTAAGTTGAAACCTATATTATCAGTCTTTACCTGTTCCGATGGTCCCCAAATATCCCAGATATTAAGTTTCTGAATGGTTTTCAACGATCCTCTTGTTGTTATATGTTAGAGTGGTGTATTATTTCGGGTTAGGATCCAGTAAAAAAAACAAAGGCCCTTTTTCAAATTGCCGAGTTTCGCCAATTTATTGTTGCATAGATTTTATATCCTACATTAAACCCATATTAGTCATTACCTACTCCGTTGGTTCACAAATATTTCCTAACCCCAAATAATACACCACTCCAACATAACCACCAGAAGATCTTTAACGAAAACCATTTAGAAATTCAATATCTGGCAAGTATCTGCGAACCAAAGGAGTAGGTAAAGATTGATAATATGGGCATCATGCAGAATATAAAATGTATTGTTTCCTGAAGATGCAACAATAAAGCGAAACGTTGACAATTTAAAAAAAATTTTTTTTTTATTACTGGATCCTAACCCCAAATAATACACCACTCTAATATAAAAACAAGAGGATCGTTAACAACAACCATTTAGAAACCTAATATTTGGGAAATATCTGCGGACCATGGTAGTAGGTAAAGACTGATAACATGGGTTTCATACAGAATATACAATCTATACATTATGTATCCTAAGGATGCAACAATAGAGTAGCGAAACGCCGACGATTAAAAAAAAGTCACTTGTTATTTTTACTGGATCCTAACCCCAAAAAATACACCACTCTAACATACAAACAAGAGGATCGTTAACGAAAGCCATTTAGAATTTTAATATCTGGGAAATACCTGCGGTCCAACGTAGTAGGTGAAGACTGAAAATATGGATTTCATGCAGGATGTAGAATCTATATATGTGCTCTGAGGATGCAACAATACAGTTTCGAAACGTCGACAAATTAGAAAAAGTCTTTTGTTTTTTTTATGGTCCCTCACCCCAGATAATACACTACTCTAACATAACAACAACAGGATTATTAACGAAAACCATTTAGAAATTTAATATCTGGGATATTTGGAGATTATCGGAGCAGGTAAGGACTGATAATAATAATGAGTTTCATTTTAAGACGGCGAAACAAAATGACGGACAAAAAAAATAAAGACTGATAATATGGGTTTCATGCTGGATATAGGATCTACTACTAACTTTTGTTTTTTTTTACTGGATCCTAACCCCAAACAATACTCCAATCTAACATGAAAACAAACATAAAAAAATGCTTGTTTTTTTACTTGATCTTAACCCCAAATAATACATCACTCTAACAAAAATTTTTTAATATTGTTCCGCCATATTGGATTTTTACCAAAATATTATCAAGCCATCCCCATATCACCCTTAATTTTTGGTCAAAATTTGCAGTCAATCTTGTAAGAAGTATTTAAGCTATGTCGCGAACTGACAGACAGACCAACAGACGGACCGACGGAATTGATAAAACATGTTTTTTGGCATCTAGGGACGCTAAAACGTAAAGATATGTAAATCCTGGTTTACAGATGTTCTGGTTTTTGGGCCTCTAGGTGCCGAAAAACATGTTTTATTAATTCTATCGGTCTGCATGTGTGTCCGCATAGCTAAAAAAAAACGATCAACTTCAAATTTTGGTTCAAATCCGAGGTGGCAGAGCAAAATGCCTGCTTAATAAAATGTATGAAAAATCAGTTTAAAAAACTTTCTTATTCATATGACTTCAAATTTGGACAAAAAACGAGTACAATTTGGATACGAATTCATGATGTTTAAAAAATCAGTGTGAGAAAACTACTTATTCGAATTGCTTTTAAATTTAGCACACCATTATATCAACTGTACAGAGTGACTGTGAGACTTTAGTGCAATTGCAATATGGCGAAACAAGATGGCTGCCTAATGAAGTGTTCAAAAATCAATGCAAAAACTACTTATTCACTTGACTTAAAAATTTGCGCAAAATCTACTGTAACATAGTTAACTGGTAAAAAGTACTAACTTGATATGGTGCAAGAAAGTGGTGGTTTATTGAAATGAAATGAAATGAAATTTTATTCTTAGCTTATTTGCTATTTGAACAAAAACCTTTACACTTTATAATAAACGAAGATACAGTAAATTGTAAAACCATAATGTTAACCATAATATAAGTAATATAATCATTACACATTAAAAACATTAAAAACACTAAAAACAGCCCTTTCCATTACTATCAATATTGAATTGAATAAAAAATGAATATTTCTGAAATATATTATCACAACAAAAAGAAAAAAAATGTTAAAATTATGTGCGGTAACTTTTCTTAAACCTATTCATAAAAACTTTTACATTTGGCGAGTCTCGGATCTCTGGTGCTAGCCTATTGTAAAGTCTTAAACCATTACTAAAAATGCATTTTTGCATATGTGTTGTTCTAGCAAACTGGATATCGAGGTCACCCCCTAGATCTAACTTCGTGCGAGTGTCTTTCAGACCTTTGTGTTACAAATTCTTGAAGATATGAAGGCAATAATTTATGAATTACTTAAATAAAGAGAACATTAGACCCCTCAATAATGCGCGAAACAGGCAGCCAACCAAGAGATCCAAGCATCGCACGAATTGGAGTATATCGACCACAAGATAAAATTGTACGCATGACCTTATTTTGTAACAATTGAAGTCTTTGAATATCACTGTCTGTGCAAGATATTAATAATGAATTACAATAACTAAAATGCGGATAAACTATTGTATTAAATACAAGAAGCCTCCAGTGGCTGAGATTACGAGAGATTCTTCTAAAAAATCCCAATTTTTTACCAATTTTTTTACATACGAAATCGACATGCAGTGAAAAATTAAGCTGTGAGTCCAATACTACCTCTAAGTACTTTATTTAATTTGTATTTTCGATTCGATCATTGTCAATACAAATATTATATATATTTTTTTTAAATTGTTTACAATTTTGTTTAGAACCAAAAACCATATACTTTGTTTTGCTTACATTTAATTTCAATTTGTTAACGCACAACCAGTTATAAAGTAACTTTAGTTCATAGTTCATTTTATCAACGAGTTCATCATAATTCTTACCTGACACAGACAACAAAGTGTCATCCGCAAACAGATTTACAAAAGACTTTTTTAAAACTTTATCAATGTCATTGATGTAGAGTATAAACAACAGCGGCCCGAGTACCTTGCTCTACCTTGCTGGACAGTACACCGTTTATTTTAGTCACATGCGATCGATCACTAAGATAGTCTATACACTATTGTAGAACACAATCTCTTATTCCATAAGTCATTAGTTTTTTAATAAGTCGGTCCATGTCTATTGTCTCAAAAGCTCGCTGCAAATCGATAAACACACTAAGTACAATATTTCCATCGTGTATATCAGAACGCCACTTAGAGCACACATACTGCAAAGCTGTTTCACACGAATGCTTTTCACGAAATCACGATTGGCCTTTATAAAGTACATTGTTTTTTTCTAAAAACTCTCGTAGCTGGTCACATACAATAGTCTCTAAGATTTTGTCTATTACCGATAACAAATTAATTGGTCTATATTCGGCAGGTTTACTTGGACGTGATACTTTAGCAATGGGATTTTTCCGGTTGCTAGAGATGTATTAATCAGATGTAACAGAGGGTAACCAATCACACAGAATGCAGACTTCACAAATTTTACGTTACAGACAGTATCAGATGTAGTTTTGTTTTTTAGCTTCATAACAATATGCTTTAGTTCAACAAAACTTAATTTTCGAAAGCTTCCAAATTTTCCAGAACGTGGAAAGTTGGTTTCTGTAAACATTGGTGTTACAATAGGTATATTAGCAGCGATATCAATGATACTTTTTGAATAAAATTTATTAAATTTTTCCTCATCTCCACCTGCAACATCTACAAATTCAAGATTGTTAAAATCAGCCGATGAGCCCCTATCTTTTTTACTAATAAGTTGTTTTAATGTTCTCCACATTTTTTTGCTGTCCCCTTTACATCGATCTATATTTTTCTCATAGTGTTTTTTCTTTTCAATTCTAGATACTCTTACCAATTTATTCCTTTTTTTTTATATATATATATATATATATATATATATATATATATATATATATATATATATATATATATACTCTCTAAAATAATCAGCCTGAAAAACTACTTATTCCATTAATTTAAAATTTGCAATGAACTGGTAAAATGTTTGTACGAATCCAATCTAACGGAACAAAATTCCTGCCTAATATATATATTTTTTAAAAGCCTTCTAATTCAATTGACTCTAAGTTTTGCACAAAAAATAGAATTGACATAGGGATAACCTAGTAAAATTGTAGTACGAATAAAACATGGCGGAACAAAAAGTTTTCAAAAAACCATGTAAAAACCGAATTATTCAATTGATCTAGAATTCCATGCAAAAATAAAAATTGACGTGAGGAGAAACTGGTAAAATATTGGTTCGAATCCGAAATGGCGAAACAAAATGATCACTATTCTGAAAAAAATCGGGAAATTGGCTTTACCCAGAACTTCTCTCTTTATGGACTACTCGTTTTGTCAAGGAAACTGAAGCATGGCCAAATTCCGTTCTGGTAGTTTTTTAATGAAATGCACAGTGCACATATAAAAATTAGGTTATCTTCACTATTCTCTTAAAAAATGGAAACATTCTTTAGGAGGGAACTTCGAGTTAAACTGCATTACATATAGTTATACCAATTATCCGTGTGGTTTTTCGGTGTAACCGATTGTTTTCACGAAAAGCAGAGTTGTCAGTTGAACGAATACATATTCGCGGGCTATAATATTATCCTAATTTGCCTCTAGGCATCTTAAGCAATAAGCGAATGAGTAGTCTCATCATTCAATTTGTAACAAGTGTCTCCTAAAGCAGTATTTAGATACTCACTATAATAAACCAATGTATGGTTACACAAGAAACCTCCAACGGTTCATGTGCACGTGATTCCTTGAAAAAATGAGCCTTCAAATCCATTTATTTACACTGTGAAAGTATGTATATGATTTGAATTTCAATTTCCAATGGCTTACCAATTCGAAATTTAGAAGGATCTTGGGCTGTGTGAGAACTAGAAACAAACCTGATCCACTTCAAAAACCTTCTTTTTTTTAAAACCCTTTATCTGGTTTAAATTCGGCTGCTTCTGATTCCGAGTAAAGTCCGCTACTCACTTTGCATCGACGCTTAGAATTTGATGCAACAATTTACAAATCTTTGCACGGTGTAGATGATACGCGATTCCAGCAGAAGTCGGTGCTTGGGTGAACAATCCGGACAATAGACAAGCATCAGAAAACCAAAGTTTTCGGGGACTCATGCAAACGAATTAACAACAACATTAATGTACTACGTGGATGACATTTGTGTCAATTCGTTGATACATATGAATTAACGAATAGCGCTAATGCATCGCATCACGCAAATAAAACCGAATCTTAAGTTTTTGTCCTAAAGCAGCAAAAGAAATAATATACTGTTTGAATGGACTACGAAAAAGTATTTGAAGAACCACAGTAAAGGGTCAAAAATAACAAAATCATTTGAAATTCTCACGAAATAAAACGCATTTGAAATGGAAAACGCAACGCAAGGTCAAGAGCAATTGAAATCTTCGTCGTTTCCTTAACAAATTGTTATGTTAAATACACTATGGTTAACAAAAGCCCATGAAATGATATTCATACGTATTCCCACGGATTATGAGGCACCCCATTGACCAAGCACCCTCGTTTACTTCCTTGTAAGACGTTCCGAAGGTGACGCAACAACTAAAAACGTCTCAGTTTATTTTAAGATGACGAAGGGGACCCGAAAAGGAGATCGTTGCTCCGGCAACCGTTTTTGTCGAGAAGAACCGTGAGAAAACCGGGCAGGTGTTTGGTAATCACTTTTTCTCGGGCCCCGCACAATTAAGCTACCGTATTACGTTGTTTTACTTTTTTATTATCTTCTAAATCTCGCTGATTATAATATTTAAAAAGGTTGTTCGGTTGTTTTTTAAATTTGTCCTTTCTGGGATCGGTCATTATTTTTGACCGGTTGTTAATTTTTTTTTATCGAAGTCGGGACGAGTGCTGTCATTTTTCTAGAATTATGAGTCACTGCTCATCTTCAGGGTCTCCGTCTGGTCATTAGTCCCTTAATTATCCGATTTGTACATTAACATTAAATATAGAGAGACGAGGGCTTTGTAAAACGCGTTATGCATTAATTCGCATTTGATTTTATGCTACCAATAACGTGTGTGTGGCTTTATGCTACCAATAACGTACATTTTTTATTAGCACCAGGAGTTTGGCTGTTTGTAACTTACTTTATAATGTGATCAATCCACCTGAAATTTCATACTCTACTAATATGGTAATAATTATTTTTCATTTAGCTGTCATATGACTTCATAAGAGGGCAAATGGACTAAAAATTGAAATACGAAAAAAAGCTACTCTTGATAAAAGTTTTTGCTTCAAAAATGAATAAGAAATAAAAAAGTTCCAAAGAACTCGTTCCATTTTGGACCTTAAAAAAAAAAGAAATATAACCATAACGATGCAGCCACAGTTTTATTTAGTTCTTCAATCTGTTAGACAAAACTCCAGTGATGTCCTTTAAAAATCGTGGAGTTAACAGTTGTGAAAAAAGTAATATTCAAACGATTTTAAAAGAAAATAAATATGTTCATTCAAACTCCACTTTAACCATAGGTTGGAAGAGCGAGATAAAGCGAAATGACTAGTTTTTTGTTTGTGGGTAGGAGACATTTTTCTAAATATCTATCTCGTATTTAAAACACTAAACTAAATTTTTCAGCAAGTACGGGACAGAGTTCTGCTACACCGATTTATATGATTTTTGTTTTAATTATCGTCTGGAAAACGAGACTTTTCAATACTATTTTTTGTATTGGAAATTTATACAGTGTTTTTCAAAAAATCGGGTCACTGTTTAATCACGAATGTGCTCAAACCGTTGACGTAAAAAACTGTATTTTGGCACACAGGATGGTAGTGGGATATCTTTTAGAAAAAAGCTTAAACTCGTGTATTGTATTTGGTTATTTTACATATTTTAAAATTCTTTAAAAATGTATACCTCACGAAAAAACCTGAATTTTAACATTCAGGTTGATTTTAGGATGTAGAGGTTCGATAAGAAAGGATTTTTCAAAGCTCAAATTTCAATGGGGTAAAACCGCCCCTTAAATATTTTTTAGTTAAAAAAACGGTTGGTTTTTTAGAAAAACGCTTAAACTCGTGTTTTTTATTTAATTAATTTACATATTTTACAATTTTTTTAAAACTTATACAGGGTGTTAAAAAAAATCTGGCCACTCATTAATCACGATTTTGACCAAACCGCTTGACGTAAAAAGCTGAATTTTGGCATACAGGTTGATTGTAGGATATGGGGGTTCGACATGAAGGGATTTTTTTAAAAATCAAATTGCCAGGGAATGAAACCGCTCTTTAAATATTACAATATGTTTTATTTAAAAAACGGTTGGTTCTTCAAAAAAACGCTTGAACAGTTATATTTTATTTTATTATTTTCCGTATTTCTTTAAAATATATATAAATTAATTATAAAGGGTGTTCCAAAAAATAGGAAATAATTTATAAACAAAAATCTCCCAAACCTGTTGACAAAAATTGAAAGAAAATGCAACAAAAAACGTGGTTTATAAATAAGGCGTTTTAAGTACCTATTAATATCCCTTTCGTCATCGCCATTCGCGAACGAAGTGGCGGGTACTCGCTAGTTGATTTTTATAAGTTTATCATGTTTTCTGATGAATGCACGTTTTCTACAATTGGAACTACAGCATCTGAATACGTCGGATACTGGTCTCGAGAAAATTTAGAATAAAGATATAATTATACAAAAGTGAACGTGTGTTGTGCTATATCTGTCTATGGCATTATAAGCCCATATTTCTACAATAAGGCCTGCAGTCGAATATCTAGAAATACTGGATACATTTTTTAGCAATGAACTTAAAAATTTGGCATTAAATTTTTGCCAAAAAATGTATTATCAACAGGATGGTTGTCCACCACATTGCGCTTGTGAAGTAACAGCAAATTTGGTATAAGACAGATTGGAGCCTTAATTAAACTGTGGCCAAAATGTTTCTATGGGGCCGTTTAAAACAAATGGTTAATGTTGCTCTAATACCAAATAATATTAAAGTGCAAAAAAGCAGAATTACCCAGGGTATTCATTTAATATCCCAGACAGATATTGGAAATTCCTTCAGATATCTAAGGAAGCAGTTAGAAAAATGTGTTGAATTTGGCGGTGGAATTCTTGAATTTGTATTATTTAAAAATTACACTTGAATAAGACATATTTTGAATTACAATTACTTAATTAATTTCTAGGACTATTTTACATTAAATTATAATTATTTCATTAAATAAAGATATTGACGTACGTCATTGAGTGTCACAATTGTTTTAGAGACTAGTAGGTACTCTGATTAGAAGTGTGCTTGAGAATGGTTGGAACTTTCAACAAAGTAATGTGATAAAACTATACTTTTACTTTTAAATCTTATATTTCTGATTGAGGTTTAATTCAAAACATATCTAATATTTGTAGTTTTAAGAGAAAATTATAAACGAGGTATGATTTTTACGCAAAACGACATTTTTGTGTTTATTATGCCCCTTGTATAAAAAACTAAATTTTTGATAACTCGAACCTTATTCATTTTTGAAGCAAAAACTTCTTTCAAGGTGACTTTTTCGTATCTTGCAAAAGTGAGACATTTTCATTCTTAAGCAAAATAACATTTGTGTATTTTTTATGTCCCCTGTATAAAAACTTACATTTTTGATAAAGCGAATGTTATTTATTTTTCAAGCAAAAACTTTTACCAAAAGTGACTTTTTATCGAGCTTTTTTCCCTACGTTTCCTTGACCACTCGAAGGGCAAGACCTTTTATTTGTCTCTACTTATTGGACTACCTGGTCTATATAATTTTATGGGTTTTGTCTTGTGCCATTATGGATAATTTTAAAAATTAATTAAAAAGCGTTTTGATTTTATACCGGTTCACTGCGCTGCGTTTAGCCGATAAAAACTAGGCATTAACGGACAAACTATTTTGACAACTTAGTTTGGAATGTTATTGATGAACAGTAGAGAACTAAATGTGCTTTTGTCAATATACGTTAATGTACGTCCCTAATTCAAATTATTCTATATGTTTTTCCAACTAAGTGAGTTTTTCTGTGCAGACTCTTAAATTTGCATTTTAATTTTATAACGTTACCAGAATATTTTTACTTTCTTCGTAAGAGGACAATATTGTAATCGTAGAAAAATCACTCTCTCAGTACTTCGCATTTTAAGATTCAAGATGCCGAAAAACATGGCGGTCTATAGAAGATTAAAATATAAGCATTAAAAATGGCTATCCAACTGTGTGCAAATTTTGCATAAGTGTGATATAAAAATGAAATAACACATTTTCGGTGCTAATACAAAATAGCGGAACAAAATGGCGATCTAATAAATTATTTAAAAAGGAAGTTTTATAAATCTTCCTATCGAATTGACTTTTTATTTTTTCTCAAAAAACCGTAATATTTACCAACCGATAAAATGTTGGTGTGAATCAAGGTTGTATCTAGACTGAGAGTTAGGCTCTGGGGTTCGAGAGGGGAGGGACTGAAATTAACAACACAAGATTTTCACATAATCCATGCAGTACGCTATAAGAAAACATTAACCTACAATAACTCCTGGCGCCAATCCACTCTAGAGGACAAGATGGCGGCATAATAAATATATAAAAGCTTTTTAGCCAGTTGACTTGCACTAAAAATTATTTAATTAATTGTCATATAAGGGTACAGGGTGTTTCAGCGAGGACTGAACAGGGACCTATTTTCGACCTTCCTTGTATTTTGGAAAAATTCAAAATAGCCAATCGATGTATTTTTTCTTGTAGAATCCAAAAATGTCATCGAAAAAATATTTGAACCAGAAACAAAAGCGTTACGCTATGCATCAAGTGTTTTTTAAATGGAATGTATCGTTTTTTATACGATTTTTGGAAAGAGTGATTTTTTTATGTCCGTTCTGATTAAAAGATTTGATTTTGCGATAGCTGTTTATATTACATTTTAATGTTTTACAATCTAAAATTTTAGCTTCACCTGTTTAAAATATACGATAGGTTGGTATAGGTGATCAAGGTAAAATGACGTTTGAATGCTTTGTCAATAAAAATTGACATTATTTTAATTATTGTCGAAGTCGTCACCTAAAAAATATATATTTGACTGTGATCGAAATGAAATACTCTTTGGACGAGAGACTACAGATTGTTATGCTATTTTACAAGTGCCAAGAAAATGCAAGAGAAGCAATATATATCCATCAATACAATTCTAAGGATAAAAAACCTATTTGAGGAAAATAAAACTTTACATGATAGAAAAAGAAATTCAATAAAAAATAATTATTAAATAATAAAATAAAACTACAAATAACATAAGTTTTCAATGTGACCGCCGTTTTTCTCGAAACAACATCGATAACCCCTTTGTAGCCTTTCTAAACTTGCTGTTACAATATGATTTTCCTGGTTAAGGCGGTTTATTTCATCGACAATTTTTCCCATGATCTCTTGAATATTTTCGTTTCGTTGTCTGTATACGACGTTCTTCAAATGGCCCCAAAGAAATGTATCCAAAATTGAGAGGTCGGGGCTATTGGGCGGCCAAGCATATGTTCCATTTCGCCCTATCCATTCGTTATGGCGCCGATTTAAAAATTGAACCACATTATGCACAGCATGAGGAGGCGCCCCATCATGTTGCCAGATTAAATTCTGATATTCTGCCAATGGTAAGTCTTCTAAAAAATTTTCAATTTCGTTTTCTAAAAACTCATAATATCTGTGCCCATTTAAAGTCCCGTTAAAAAATATTGGTCCCAAAATTTTATTGTTTTTTATCCCACACCAAACATGAATAGAATTCCTCCCTTGAAATTTAATAGTCTGGAACTTTTTTGGATTTTCAACGGCCCAGTGGTGACTATTATGTCTGTTGAATACTCCCGATGTTGTGAAAGTAGCTTCGTCGGTCCACACAATATTTTTGAATAAATCAGGGTCTTCGTTTTCTTGCCGAATTACCATTTGAGAAACAAATTGGAAGCGAAGTTCTTTTTGTGGCGGTGTTAGGTGCTGAAGTGGAAGGATACGAAAAGGCCTAAATTTATGAATTTTCAGAGTCCTGTGAACAGTCCCTCGGGTAACTCTTCTGCGCCTTACACCGCCACCGTACTGAACTTCCCGAACTGCATCCGAAATAGATTTGGTTGGATTAACTTGAAAATAATTTATAATGGCCTGGTCTCGATTTCTTCTTCTTTGTATATTTCTTTTCTATCATGTAAAGTTTTATTTTCCTCAAATAGGTTTTTTATCCTTAGAATTGTATTGATGGATATATTTCTTCGAAAATTTGCAATAAATCTTCTTCTTGCTTCCCTTGCATTTTCTTGGCACTTGTAAAATAGCATAACAATCTGTAGTCTCTCGTCCAAAGAGTATTTCATTTCGATCAGAGTCAAATATATATTTTTTAGGTGAAGACTTCGACAATAATTAAAATAATGTCAATTTTTATTGACAAAGCATTCAAACGTCATTTTACCTTGATCACCTATACCAACCTATCGTATATTTTAAACAGGTGAAGCTAAAATTTTAGTTTGTAAACCATTAAAATGTAATATAAACAGCTATCGCAAAATCAAATCTTTTAATCAGAACGGACATAAAAAAAATCACTCTTTCCAAAAATCGTATAAAAAACGATACATTCCATTTAAAAAACACCTGATGCATAGCGTAACGCTTTTGTTTCTGGTTCAAATATTTTTTCGATGACATTTTTGGATTCTACAAGAAAAAATACATCGATTGGCTATTTTGAATTTTTCCAAAATACAAGGAAGGTCGAAAATAGGTCCCTGTTCAGTCCTCGCTGGAACACCCTGTACATAAGAAATATGATAAGATCAATTTGGATTTAAGCTTGCTTAAAAGTAGTTTTTTTCTGGTGCTGTTAAAATCCTATGGTTTTATCAATATCCTAGAAATAAAAAAATTAACTTCCAATAAATATTTATTTAAAAAATTGTTTTTAAGATATTCCATAAGACATTTATCATAAAAATGCTCAATTTATTAAATCTAACAGAGTTTTTTATTGTGAGGCATTTAGGTCTTATTCTGTAACCCTTAATGTCAATCCACACTAGAGGAAGAACGGGGGCATAATAAATATCTAGAAGCTACTTAGCCAGTTGACTTGCACAAGAATCGTATAAGGGTACGTAAGAAATATGATAAAATCAATTTGGATTTAAGCTTACTTAAAGTAGTTTTTTTCTGGTGTTGATAAAATATTATGATTTTATCAATATTTTGGAAATGAAAAATATAGATATCTGTAAAACCATTGTCGTAAAACTACTCTTAATTCATAGTGCTTTTATTCTTAATCTATCTTTATGAGCTTCTACCTACAAAATCTAATAGGTTTTATGGTTTTCTATACCAAGGCATTGAGGTCTTATTTTGTATTTAAGGAATGCTAGGGAGAATTCATAAATATTGCCATCAGTTTATCTGTGTAGTGTGTTTATCGAATCATTAGTTTTAAGACGTCTAGATCAAAAACATCAAGAGATAAAGCTACTTCATAGGTTCACTATTGCTATGGGTTTTAAAATGTCTAAATAAATACCCATTTTAAAAAATAAACACCTTGTAAATACATTTCATAAATATTCTACTGATAATAGGCTTGCCAGGATAAACATTTAAAATCTTAAACACAAAACTCGTTAGCCATCTATTTAATTATTCGAAGTTCAGGGTTTTATGTCGAGGTCTAGGTTTCAGCCACGCCATGGATACATTTTTTTCTGTAAAATGAAATTTCTTCACTTATATTTAAAATAATCAAAAGCGGAAATTTCAAGAGAAAAGAAAAAGTACTTATGAAAAAAATTAAATAATACACATGTTTATCCACAGCAAGTAAACAAATCTGTCCCTTCAAATTTAAAAATGGTAAGTCACGCTCAGAAACTGCAACATCTTACATCGACTTAACAAAATAAATTATAAAGTTATCCGAAAGCAAAATTTTTCGATTAAAATGGAAGTAATAGGTTTTAAGACGGGTTTAGTATAGGATACTAGATAAATTATTATAGCAAAAGTTAAGACCAACTAGTCTTAAAAACAATATTGCCATTTTATTTGCACCAAACAAGGCATCGTTAAACGTCCAAATTGAATTAAATTAAGAATTTTAGTAAAAATGGAAAAGCAAATGTAAATATTAAAAAAAAAGTTTTGTAAAAGACTTTTTAACTTCTCTTAATTAAAGTAAAGAGCCATTTTGGTAAAAAAAAACTTGTGATAAAATCAAAACTTTTAGCACCAATTTTAAAGGCGGGCGTGTTATATACATCCAAAATATCAATATTTACGATAAATTTCGAAGCGCAGAAAAAAATTATGACACAAATGATGATGGCAATTATTTTAACTCAGGGATGTTTGGAGTAATGTCACTAAGGGCAGTTTTATATTGAGGTGTTGATCGTTTTTTAATGCCTTGAAGAAGTCGATAAGCTAGAGTTTTTAAGCATTGGCTTTATGACTTGTTTAAAACATGTACCTAAAATCAATTAAGAAATCCTGGTTCTTGGGATTAGACCGTGTCAAAATCGAATCAGCTCTCGACGTTTCGCTTTAGATTGCACGAGGCATCTTCAGTGATCTTTACTTCACGAGATCGGAACACTGAATATTCAGTGTAGCGCAAGCTTTATTTTAAATAAAGAAAAAGTGTTAGGTTGAAAACAAGTTATCTGAATAGCCAGAATTTGTTAAAAAGTAAATAAATGACAATTGAGTTTTTTAAAAATGAACGACTTTAAATTGAATAATCTGTACATGATTTTTTCCTTAAATATGTCTCTTCTTGCTAATTATAAATATGCCATATTAGATATCTCTGTTTTAAATTTTAAAAAAATATATTTTTTGTTGATGTGTATCAAAACGATCGTGGAGAGTTTAGTCTACACGTTGAGATATACAATTTCTTAAACTATTTTTTTTAAATATATGTTTGTTTCTTTGCTTTGCTAAAAAGCCAAAAACTTCCTTTAAAAGCCATAGCAATTTTGAATTTAATATTTTGTAACATTTGTTGTTGTTGAGACGACACTTAACACACTTCACTGATTCTAGTATATATCCAAACATATTTATTCCAATAACGTCATTCACTTTTATCACTGTTTAACACCAAACGGCACTAGAATAACTGCATTTACACTAGACATGTTTTGGCATTAAATATCAATTTTTTTAAATAGCACACTCATGGTATCCATGGCCAACGCCGGATGAAAATGAATCTAAAAATTTAAACCCCGTTATATTTATAAAAATCAACCCCTCATTACGCGAAAATGCATCGCCCAATGAGGAACCGGAATAAGGAAGTCCGGTGACGACACAATACATCGCTGACGTCAGCGAGCACGTGTCTATTGTCCCAGTGATGAGGCGACCTAATCAGAGCCGTTGTCATATATGGAAATACGTTAGTTCGAGGGGGGCTTAAAAATGGGGTGAAGTACACGGTGGGCAATATAGGGGATGAGTGTGAGAAAGAAATTTCGCACCTGGATGTGCAGGATATAAAATTCTTTTTGACGTAGTGGGAAAGTTTCCAACAGTACTACAGTCGTTTTTCGTTGAAATTTTGAAGAAATCATGTACTAGCGAACCAAATTTAGGCACACTGCCCGTAATATGTCATTTTTATATGAATATTAGAATGTTATTTTATTGGCACTAATTCGTTATATATTAAAATTCTAAAAAATCTAGAGAAGCGGAAAGTCAATATTCATCCATAGAAATTAACAGCCACCTCGAAAACTCATACAACTTTGTTAGAAAAAAGTGTAAAACAATTCACGGTAGAAAAAAATTATTTTTTTCTGCCCGTAATATGTCATTTTTATATGAATATTAGAATGTTATTTTATTGGCACTAATTCGTTATATATTAAAATTCTAAAAAATCTAAAGATGCGGAAAGTCAATATTCATCCATAGAAATTAACAGCCACCTCGAAAACTCATACAACTTTGTTAGAAAAAAGTGTAAAACAATTCACGGTAGGAAAAAAATTATTTTTTGTCCAAAAAAAAATAAAATCAAATTGTTAGTTGACTCTGACTTCATAAAGTTAAATCTCCAAGGTAACAGAATAAAATATTATTTTTTACATTTCAAAGGTTTATTTTGAAGGTTTTATTTTTTTACAAAAACACTTTTTTTCCTCTTTTTAGTTTTATTTATAAGAACTTTAATTAAGAAAATCAAGCTCAAGATTTTCGAAGCCTAAATTTAATGGTGGACATACCTAATTACCAATGGCGTAAATACAAAGCGATTCGCTCTACTCCGGCAGCGACAATGGAACTACTTTTGAAACTTCCACCACTCCACCTATTTGTGGAAGGGGAAGCAATGAGGACATACAGAGTCCACCATGTCACCAGCAGCATGGTGGATAGCACGAGTCACATGGAATCACCCAACATGCTGAAAGTGGTGAAAAACCATTACATGTTGGGAATGCCATCGGACCTGCTACCAAAAACTGTTAGTGCACAACAACTCTACTCCGTCATCTTCCCAAGGCGTGAGAAGTGGGATCAGAATAAATCTGATCTACTTCAAGGAGAGCTGTACCTATTCACAGAGGGCTCTAAAACCAAGTTGTAGGAGCTGGAATCCATGGGGTAAGGCCGAAGGTTGCTCTGTCAGTAAGCCTGGGCAATAACGCCTTATTATTCCAAGCAGAAGTTCATGCTATCGAATTGTGTGCTAGAATGTTGCAGGACCAACAAATAACACAAAAACGATTAAAATTTTCTTCTTTCAAATTTAGTCAAGCAGCCCTTAAAGCACTTGAACCGAGTCATTATGCATCCAAAACAATTTAGAACTGCCAAATGGCATTTGTTGGCCTGCGGAGTGACAATAAAATCGCCCTGATCTAGATACCAGGACATGCGGGTCAGGAGGGAAATGAGTCTGTGGGCCTTGAAGCAAATAAAGGAGCCAGAGACAAGATTCGTGGGACTTGAACTAGCTTTAGGAGCCCACGAAACGGCCAAGCGCGCACTTTTGGACTTGGTTGAGGCAAAAGCTAATCTCTATTGGCTTGGACTGCCAGGTCTGTCCCATGCCAAGGCATTTATCCCCCTTACCATGAAGAAGAGGATAACAGAAAATCTGTCAAATATGAACAAAATTAAGCTCAAAACAGCAATAGGCCTATCCACAGGCTACTGTTGTCTAAGACATCATATGGGCATGATGGGGCTTGAAGACGAATCCGAGTGCCGCCTATGTATGGAGGATGACCAGACAGCCAACCATGTGCTGTGTGAATGCCCGGCAGCTGCCAGGATCAGGTTCTTTATATTCGATAGAGATATTCCGCTGCCCGAGGACGAGAAGAATACCCCCCCAAATGCATTGATAAGACTCATTGAGGATTTAGAGCTGCTTGGGGAAGTGTAAATATAGTGTGAGCCACAATAGACCACAGAGTCGCAGTGGAGGGTCGGTTTGATCCATTCACTTTTAACCTAACCTAACTACAAATATTAGTCCCTCTGTAGTTTTCAACAAACGGCACCCTATAACACCAAAACGAGACCCGAAAATAACTGATGACATCCGTAAGGCAAGAAAAGAAAATCACTATTGAGTAAAAAAAAGATTATCAACAGGGTCCACGCACTGCGATAACTAGCTAGGACTGTAGCTAGGCCACAAATTGTCAAACTTTAAAATGAATTGTAGAATTAGAATTGAAGTCCGTGCTCCCAAAAATTCCAAAAACCATATGCAACTCGATATTTGAATCATTTTTCCTTTCAATTGCAATATCTATTACCCCGCCATGCATCCTAGTTACAGACACAACAAATATGTTTTGTGTCCAGAATCAGTTAATCTGATCAACATTAAATAAGATTTATTATTACCTACCAAAACAGCTTAACGAGAAAAAAGCCCCCCCCCCTAGGTCGGAGGATATACTACATATATACATAGCAAATCAGGAATAAAATTGTCAAAAATTAAAATGATTAGTAAAATTGAACTTAGTGCCCCTAAAAATCACGAAAACTATAAGAAGGTTCAATTAGCTTATTGACACAAACATTTTTTGTGCCAAGAATAATGTTAATTAAGATTTTCAGCATTCATTAAAATGAAAATGCATTCCATTTGGTCAAATCATGACGAAGTAATCAGTGCAGATAAAAAATACTTACGGTTGAATTGAAAACCTCTTCTTTTTTTGAAGTTACTTAAGCTATTCTTTTTGTTTAATTCGAAAGCTTTCTACTTCTTGGTTTGATTCTCTTTGACAAATTTAACTGGTCAGGGTTGAATGTAACTAAACGTTGGCACAATGCATTTGATTAATAATAATAATATTTGCAAACATAAAATTTAAAAAAATATAAAAATACACTTTCGTGATATGGTTTTATATAGCACGATATACTTACTATGTATATATCTTACAACATTTTTCATGTTGCGTTCCTATAGAATTGCCAAAATAAGAAAGAATGCACTTTTGTATACAAAAAGATTTAATTTTATCAAAATTTTAAATTTACCAACAATGTGCAAATATACCTACAAAGTATTTAATAAATGCAGAATATGTGGTTTTATTTATTATAGTAATAAATAAAGTTTAAAAAAAATTAAAATTCGTTCTATTTTTCGACAAATTTTCAAAGAAAGAGGTGTGCGGGTAGTTATTTTCCTTAAAGAGTGCAGGAATTTATTTTCCGAACACTAGTGTAGCTTCTACTGAGTGACGAGGACGAACTCAGTTACAGCACTTATTCCTAGAAGTTGCTACTTTTCGCATTCAAATAACTCTATCAGTGCTTCAAATCGTTTACTAAACGAATCACTAATTAACCATTACGATCTAAAACTAAATTTATTTAATGATCAAAAAAAAGTGTATTTAGTCATAAACTTGATTTAATGACCATATTCATTTAAATAATAAATGGGATATTAAACCAATCTGTGTCTTTGAGCGTCTAGTAGAATGTGCGAAAATATAGGTTAATAATTGAGAGCGTGCAACGGTTTTTTTTGAAGTACTAAAACCAAGCGAACCCATCCGTAAACAAATGCGTGCGTTGGTCGTCCATGTACATTTTAATGTAATTCACAAACTCAATGTGCAAAAGTTTTAAACCTGCACATAAACAATTTCAAAAGTTATTAGCAAATTAAAAAAGGAGTTTAGTTTTTTAACAAATAACAGGAGGGCTATTAACATTTAAGATATGCTTAAAAAGATTTTTAAGGGGGAAGAAATCTCCAATAAATAAACCCCGAACTCCCGGACCTCTACCTCTATTGTTATTAATTTAATGATGAAAATAGAGTTCCGCGCTGCGAGCGCTAAGCCGTTACAAGCCCCAAAAAAAGACCGTTACCTAGTAAACAAATATTTTATACTCTAAAGTATCTAATCACTTGCGGGAACAATATCCTGCTGAAAAAAATGTTTTCACTGATTTTTAATAAAACCAGCCATTTGTTAATAACAATTTTTTTAGAGTTGTTGTTTACATTTCAAGTCGGATAAATGTTAAAAAAAAAGCCCCTAAAATAATTTCGATTCGTGGACTTTATCACAACCATACTATATGAGATTATGCCATTGTAATGTTTTTAATTGTTATACTATAGTAGTAATTGAATTTTGAAACTTACAAAAAAATTAAAGTTCTAAAAATTAAAAATAATAATTAAACTTTGTGCTAATCAAACTTAACCTAATCATCTTGAAATGCCCTCAGCAGTGCCTTACCAGCTGCTAAGCTGCTACCGACCCAACAAATAAACTGTATCAAATTTGCTAGTTTGATAAAATTTGTCGAATTTTAATTTTGATTAGATATTTACTGCCTTTTCTTTTCGATTGACGATGGTTGCCAACATCAAACACAAGAGCAGTAAAAATTCCCTATTAAAAATAGCAATTGACAGAAACCATTTTTAAATGTGATTTTTGAGTTAAATAATGTTATAAGTTGGAAAATGTCTGTTATTTCGATATTTTAATTGTGTTTTTAATCGATTTTCTACAAAAATTACCAAATGAAATAGAAAAAAAGGGACAAAGAATTAGGTGTGGTGAATTTTGATGACGGATATCTCAGAAAGAAAACGTCGCCAACAAAAATATGACTTCGAATTCCAAAAATGGTTAAATAATTAGACAATTTATCTTTTGCGTCAGTACGTTATCATTGTCTCGCTATCATATTTTGTAATTGTGATGTTTAGAAAAACGATTATTTGTTCCATTTTTACATTGTTGTTTATGTCATCTTGATGCTATAACTATGAAGTTAGATCTAGCCTAAAAAGGATCTCTAAGCCTTATTAAAAATGGATTTCGGTACATTTTTCTTTTCTTTTTGATATATTGCCTAATTTTATGAATAGTTTTTAAGATGCTGTGTGTTGAACTTTGCGGAATTCCTATATAAAATACATAACAAACACAGGATGATGGCAAATAAGGTTTTTCAACACGTTATTCGGGGGACTATTATTCGTTAAATATGTTGAATCTGTTTCCTCCATGTATTTTATATGGGATTTGGGCTAAGTATTTTAAGTACTACTAATCATAGGATGTAAAAATCAGAAAAAATCATCAAAATTCGTTTCCCCAAATAAGTCTATGAAGTCCTTTAACCCTCTTTAGCGAGTACGGCTAAAAACTTAATATGATGTGGGCGTTTAATAAAACTTCTAACATTAAATTATTGTTAAAACACCGCTATTAACCCCTAAAGCTCAGAGAAACCTCTCACAAATATTCGTTGGCATTTAATAAATGTAAAATATTTCCGTAAGTTAGGTTAATTGGAATATACCAACCTCGAAACATTATTTTAAAAGAGAGAAAAATAACGTGGGCTACCCTACATTCGATGTTGCCGGATACAACCTGAAGTAAGCCACAGATGCCAAAAATTGTCTATAATATGTATATTGGATTCAAAGAAAGGCGTATTAAATCCATATCGAATTGTATAAAAAAATACAGTTCGGAAAAGAGAAATCCGAATGTGCTAAGCCCAAATATATTCCTCTGTCAGTTAGCGGTTTCGAAGATATCACTCGTGTAATAATATAATTCTGGCAAATAACACTTATTATCTTCTTGGCGAAGTGTGAAAGCACTTAAATTTAAGTGAGGCTCTTGGAATATACGGGGTGTGCAAAATAAGTTATAGTAGCCGCCAAAAGATATATTTTTCTGTACGACAATTATTAAAAAATACATCCAAAGTTTCTGTTCGTCTTCTGGAATAGGAAGTAGTGGGGGTAAGTATAGAGTATAAAGAGACAAGACCCTAATAAAAGTCTGGAACGCACCGAATATCTGGCGACTCTGTTAGTAATATCCTCGATGTTACCAAGGCTACAGCTTTTGGTTTTCTTATGGAAAGCTCTAGATTTTATTCGATATTTGGATTCTGAGAAAAATTCTGAATACTCTTTATTAAACGTATTTTAATGTAAATTTCATAGTTTTCGAAATATTCGCAATCAAGTATTAATATTTAAACAATAAAAGGTGTTTCTCTCACCTTGGCGTGACTGGTGTCGTGTCAGTTCTGATATTCAAAAATCCGTTGAGTTTTATTAGCAAAGTTAATAAAAATATGATTTTTTAACTGATACCGAGAGAATAGAAATTCTAATTATTCTGAGTTATGGCGATCGACGACGCATACATCAAGAAGTTTGCAATATTTTTAATGATAAATATCTCAACCTGAATCCAATAAAAATGTCTTGAGGAAGTAACGGGACATGTGAAAGATGCTCCTGCTCCCAAAACAGCTACTGACGAAGATAAAGCTTTCGATATTTTAGTGAGTATAACAAAAAATGCCCATCTTTCAATTAGTAAACTTGGCCCAGATAACAATACGTCTCACATATCTGTGGAAAGAAAAAATTTCATCCTTACAGAGTCACCTTGGTTCAGGAACTATCGGATGATGATTTTGACAGGCGTTTGCAGGTCTGTGAGACCATGATGGAAATCTGTAATAAAAATGAACATTTCTTTTACGAATTAATGTTTTCGGATGACTCGAGTTTTTCTTTAAATGGAACTGTCAATCGCCATAATTGCCGATATTGGGCTAGGAAAAATCATTGTTTGGGCCGGCATTCTAGGTCGGAAGATAATTGGTTCGTTTTTCATGGAAGAAAATTTAAACGGTGAAAGATTTTTGCAACTTTTGAGGAATCACGTCCCAGCTCTGAAGAAAATATTTCCTAATGCTCGTAAGTCACTTTTATTGCCACATGCAATAAAAAATATCAATATTGTTTTCTTTTAGTAAATAACGGAGTGCCCAACGATAGAATATGGCTTCAACAGGATGGTGCACCACCGCATTATTTAGAAGAAACATTTTTTGAGAGGTCATTTGGAAGATCTAAAACAACGAATAAAAAATGAATGCTCTATCAAACATTCATTTACATTGAATTTTCTTTTATAAAACTTGCAGATTTTTTAAAAAATGTTTAAAATAATATATAATTGTCATTTCGAATATCGGAAAAAAATACGAAGACGGTTAGAGTTGGGAAAACGTTAGCACTTTAATGTCCAACAAGCCAAAAAAATTGAAAAATCGCGACTATTATCTGTAAAAAACCAAAAATCCTTTTTTGTTTTTTTTTTATTTTTTTCAGTCCGAATCTGAAGAGAGATAAATTTCACATTCTTATTGCCACTTTTCTGCCTTTATAAGGTGGTTCGTGTCATTGTCGAAGGTTCAATATCGACCTTTTTTTGCATTCTATTGAAGCTTCTAAGCTACTAAAATAAAATAACACTAATCAACTATTTCATCAAGTTACGAAGAGTTGGTGAAAATCGTAGAAATTGTTCATATTTCTCGCAGAGACCTAGTTTTAATAACAAACATAGAAGAAAAGTCTCGGTCTCAGTAATTTATAATTTTGAAGTTTTACAATAAACATGACGCGTGTTTCGCCTTTTCGAGCATCATTAGACCTACAAAAAACAGAGAGATTCTTAATAAATAATCACACTCTCAAATCCTAAAACAATAACTTACAAATAGAATAAAACACACTAAAGCACAACAAAACAAACAACTACTTATACATATTTGATTGACCCTAAAATGAGGTTAAGTCTCACGTAAATAAACAAAATAAAATATAAAAAAATCAAAATAAAATATAAAAAAAACAAAATAAAATATTTTATTTTGTTTAATTACTTTTTTTTCCTACGTTTGTTATGAGTTGATGAGTTAAAGGGAGATATTGCAATGGACATTTGTGTTAATAAAATATTGGAACAAAGATGTGTCACACGTCCACACGTTCTAACACACTGATTATTCTGAGAAACTTTGGATAAATAGTTAATAAGTGTGACACATATTTGGTTTTAGGAAGTCAGAAGACCACAAAAATGTAGAAAAGAGTCCACGACCGTATTCTTTGAAAATGGAAGCAACTGAAGCTCGGCATATCTTAATAGGTAATTTAACTTAGGCGGAACGTAACCTGACGTTAGTAAGAATTTGCCACCGCATGCATTCATTTGTTTTCTTGAGCGGCTATATTCCCCTAAGGTTACCAGATACAAGTCTAAATGAATTTATTAATTTTTTTCAGTTTCAAAACCTTACTTTAACTGAGAATGATGTGATTAACAAAACATTACAAGCGACAAAAAATAGTCTATGATACGCTAACGAAAAATAATTTAGACTTTTATTATAAGCAATTTCACATTCTAACTTCTAAAGAACATAATGGTTATTACTGTACCTCAATAATATACCTATTATTGACGTGTCCAAATTCCGGATGAAAACGCTTAAGAGAGCTTTTCTGGTACGAGGTCCAGTTTTTGTGTTATTATTTATGATTGCAAAAATGATAGAAATATATTTTTTATCATAAAAAACTTTATTAAACTTGTTTGTAGGTTTGCGCTGTTAATTTTACTCGGATTTTCTAATTTGATTGATTTTTAATTTTATCAAGATAGAATTTTACATTTTTTACACCCTGTATAGTTGTTCCGAAATATAGATGTCAAAATTAATCTATGCACTAATTTTTAGTAGTGAGGCATTTTGTGACTGTTTCATGATTACAACACTTGTCTCTTACGAGGGAAGTAAAAGCTATATGTTTGCCAAAACGCATTTTTTAGTGTGATATCCACTAAGATCCTGTTCAGAACATATAATGTAATTTTGCTGCTACTATGCAAATATTTTTTAATACGCCTGGTATTTACTCGATGAGTTGTAAAAGAAGAACGTATTAATTGACTATAAAATAAATGATATATAAATATCATACAACCGTTACGAAATACGCATTAAGCATTTTTCATTTCCTGTTCATGAAGTGGTGCCTGAAAATTTCGCGAAGTAATTTTTAGCAGATCAGGTGCATATTGGCGCAATTTACCAACCAAAGGGTCCATAACGCCTCTTATTTTGGCAATTTGAGTATTGGCAACTATATACTCCGTTTACTTCAGCATGTTTGGAATGTAAAAGGCAAAGTATAATCAAGTTAGAATAAAGAACAAATTTATTTCAAACTTGGATTATTTTTTAATTTGTTTCAGTAAAAAGGTAAACATTTCACATTTCCTATGCTTATGTGTTTTCCTGGAAACGGATCCCGAAAAGTAAAGACTCCTTTAAATGGGGTTAATGTTTCACGAAAATTAGTTTTGGCACCTTTTACAGAACCTTGTCCACCCGTTTTAACTATTATGTGCCTTGTACCGACTAACAGCATTTTTGTGTTTGTTTGTCTTTATGTTGTCATCTTGTCAAATCCTTTTTTGATTACCTGAAAACGAATATATACAATAATAATATTGATAATATTCACGTCTCATACAAATAAACTGCTCTGAAAGCCTATTATTTATTTAATTAATAGCCTGGAGTGGCTTGACAAAAATAATTTTTTGTCTCATACAGGGTGTGAAAAAATATAATGTAAAAATGAAACATTTTAACTCTCTGTACCTCTTGCAATAGTTATTCTAGAACTTTCATAGTAATCATAGTAATCATATTTAGAAGCTTTGTTCGATATCTCGGGCTGCATTTGGCGGCTTTTTATTTTTTTTGTTTAGAAAAAAATCAGGGTATTTTCAAAAAGTCTGTATTTTTGTAATTACAAAAATTTCAATGTTTTTTTTTTTTTCAATGCAGAACTTTCGCGACTTTATTATTCTAGTTTCTCTGTACACAAAAGTATGGCGATTTTTATTTTATTTTTTGTTTAGAAAAAAATTACCGGGTATTTTCAAAAAGTCTGTATTTTTTAAAATACAAAAATTTCAAATTTCTAGGTGCTTTTTTATATATTACGTAACTCTGGGGACTTTATTATCCTAGTTTTTTTGGTTTTGAGCCCTTTATGTTATCCAATAACGCCAGAAAAAAAATAAAATCGAAATTTGTATATTTCATTTTTCTCGGATATCTTCGGAACTACTCCGAATTTTTAAAGTTTTTGAACAGAATATTTTCAGTCACATAATTATTGTACAACTTTGCATTAATTTAACCATCCCGTTATGTAAAACAAATTTAAGAAAAATGCCGAATTTTTCAAAATACATATGTACAGGATGATCCATTATATATGTCCATTTATCTTTTTGCTTTACATTTTAGAAAAAAAGTTACATACGAAAGTTGAAGGATTTATTAAGTAGTTTTTGACTGATATATATATATATATATATATATATATATATATATATAGGGTGTCCCAAACAAAAGGCTAACAGACAAAAGTTGAATATTTTAAATGGAACACCCTGTATTAATTAATAATTTTTAAAGTATTCATAATTCAAAAACAAAAAGTTGAACATTATGGTATGGTATCAAAATTCTTAGTTTCTCCAGTAGAATCAAAATATCAAATCAAATATTGGGTGTCCTATTTTAAAATAATGCAACTTTTGTCTGTCAGTATTTTTTGAGACGCTGTGTGTACATAAACATATATGCGCTAGAAACTACTTATTAAATCCTACAACTTTTGTATTTATTTTTTTTTTTCTAAAGTGTAAAGCCTTTACTTTTGTGTACAGAGATACTGGAAAAATAAAGTCCTGAAAGTTACACATTAATAAAAAGAACACATAGAAATTTGTAATTTTTATAATTTCAAAAATACAGGCTTTTAGAGAATACATTGTAGCTTCTTTTTAAACCAAAAACTACAAAACTTCTGTGTACAGGGTGTCTCATTTTCGTAGGTTTTACGGGATTTCTCGCTTATGAGTAGAGATAGAGAGATGCGGTTTTCGCGACACCGTGCAACTTGTCCCTGAAACTAAAGATGCCACAAACAGTCTTAGCTAACCGTCATAGTTTCTGTGCTACAAGGTGTTTTTGAAAATTTGTCCTGTTCAGGCACCCCCCGTATCTCGGTTATTTTAAAAGTTATCGTAAATGTCAGAAGGGGTCTTCATAGAACTTTTTTCGTAGAATCCAGTTGCGGCCTCAGATTTTTTTTCCAAACGTCATACTTTTTGAGATATTGACATAATTTAATTTTTTTTAAATGGAACACCCTATATATTTTTCACTTATGATATCAGACTCACTGAACGTTTGAAAATATAAATCATAGTTTCAATTTATTTTCATAAATAAGACCTCAAAATGCATTTTTCAGTTTTTTACGTAGACGGCCAAGCATATTTAACCATCGTAATGCAAAAATCAAAATCATATATTTTTTGTTATTGAAGAAAACATTTTTCATCATAAAAGTAAAATTACTAATACGTGAGTAACAAACTTAGTAAATGGAACAATAATAAAAATATAACAGATAAACTTTAACAAAAGCTAACAAAATATAATTTACAAAAATTGTTCAAATTGCTCACTATTATAGGTCCTACATATATGACAAAGTTTTTGTATTCTTTTTAAAACGTTTTCTAATATAAAAGATTATCTCCGCTTCTAATTGTTCTATATTGTTATATTGCCTTGATTAATTTCATGTTCTAAATAGCTCCACAAAAAAATCTAAAACCGAAAGATCCGGAGACCGTGGTGGCCATCGAACAGGTCCATTTGTTCCTATCCATTTCCTTGGAAAATGTTGGTTGAGCCAGTTTAGAATAATTCCTATAATGTGGACTGGAGTCCCGTCTTGCTGGAGGAATATATTATTCAGTTGGGCCAGGAGGATATCCTCCAGAATTCGCATAGAATTTTCTTCTAGGATTTGTAAATAACTATTTGAATTCAGATTTATTTCAAAAATTGTATAAATAATTTCCCCTGACGTTTTCGAAAAAAGACATGTTGATGTTCCTGACTCCAGAAGCGCGTATTGCTGGTTTTCTTTGTAATAGGCTTGTGGTCGGGGCTTGCAAACAGACTCATATTGTAGATTTAATTGATTTTTTTTTAATATTCTTTGATCGGGTTGTCTTCATTCAGGATCTCTGAAACAAAATTAACGGAAAAATAAATTCCAAAATACATATTTCGATAATAAAAAATAACTAACCTGTAATGTTAAAGCTCTGCAGCCTGATCGGCGTTTTTATTAGACAATATGAAGCAATTATTCATATCACATTTTTCAAATTTCTGGCTCTGAGCCATATTAACAATTAATGTAACAATAATAATAACAAAAACAACAATAAACAATACAACAAAAATAATAATAGATAACAGTAATTAATTAAAAGGTCGGAAAGAGAACAAATGTAAGGACATAGCAGCATGAGGATTTGGTTCTCGGCGTTAAAATGGTTATTATTAAAAAAGGCAAGTTATGTCAATATCTCAAAAAGTATGATCTTGAAAAAAATCTGAGTTCGCTACTAGATTCTACGGAAAGTTCTGCAAAGACCCGTTTTTACATGTACGACAACTCAGTAATAATAAATTAACTGTAGCATAGAAACTATGGCGATTAGCATCTCTCTATCTCTACTCATAAGCGAGAAACATCGTAAAACCTACGAAAATGGGAAACCCTGTACAGAAAATTTGGGATAATAAAGTCCCGACAGTTTTATATTAAACGTAAAACCTCTATACTCTCTATAACTCTATACTCTATATCTGGGTATAGAGAAATTTTGATAATAACGTCCCAGAATTTCCGCAATAAATAAAGGATCCACTAGAAATTTTAATTTTAAGACTTTTTAAAAATACCCCGTAACTTGTTTCAAAGAAAAAAAATAAAAAACCGCCAAATATGCCCGAGATATCGAACAAAGCTTCTAAATGTAATTATTACGACAGTTCTAGAATAAGTATTGCAAGAGGTGCAGAAAGTTAAAATTTTTCATTTTCACATTATATTGGGTCACACCCTGTATAAGACAAACATTTATTTGTATCAAAGACCACTCCATGCTATTGATTAAACAAATAAGAGCCTTTCAGAATCGTTTTAGTCTTTAAAAGTCGGCTAAGCCGTTTCCGAGATACACTCTCAAAATGACGAAAAAATTTTTCAGGAGGTTATATAAAAGGTCTTTCAAAATCGATTCTCTTTTGGAAAACAGTAGTTTTTTTTTTCACACAAACTATAACTACTACAATCGGTAAACGGTGTTGAAAAAAATTAGAAAGAAGAAATATCCGTTTCGTCTTTTGTTTTAAGGCAACATCGATATACAGCGCATTTAATAAAGGATCAAATGAGAATATCTGATTATATGAATATCAAAGCCGGAAAACGAAAACTTTTGCCGGAACAGACGTACTCAACGTAAGTTTTCATCATCACGATCTCGCGAGGTCCAGTTAAATAATTAATAAAAAAATTGATTACAGCCATCGGAGGATGAAAAAAATACCCAGTCATTGTCCTAATTACGAGGCGGGCAGGCAGCGTACGCGTCGTCGGTAATGAAAGGTAATAATAATTTGGTAATCTGGTCCGACGATATATCCTCCCATTTCGAGTTATTGCAAATGGATTTTTGTAATGCTTAATCGAATTATATTAAGATGAGATGAATATATCGATTACAGTCATTCGCTGTATCAGCTGTAATAAACTACATGCCACACAAAGTTACATCTTCTATGCGTTGACAAAATATGAAAGAAAATTAAAACATTAATAATATGGGAATTCGGTAATTGAATTATATTAAGCTGGAAAAATTTTATTGATAAAAATGTTTCCCTGCATCAGCTATACATGTTTGGAGTCTGGACTAATGCCCCATAAAATTACACTCTCTAGAACATTTGTTTTTATTAATAAAACATGTGTTGACAGAATATCAAATGAAACCAAACAGTAATGAAGGGTAATTATAACACTGACCAACAGATTTATAGTGTTTTCATAGGGACTGTGCAAAAATAAGATTTTTGGGTTATTCTTGACCGAACTTGACCCATTATATTTTTTGAAAAATTTTCCGAGGTCGTAGATAAGAAACAGGAGTACAACTTTCAATACCATTTATTGAATATACACACAATTTGGCAACAAAGTATTTTATAAACGTAATTTATAATTATGAACTATTATCCTAGTAACTACTTAACAACATTGTAATTATTGAATTAATCAATTTTCTTTCGTTTTTGACCCCCTTCTTGTACACAGCTTCGAGGTTTGAAGAAGTATCCAACAGTAATCCGCCAACATTGCATCGTGCTAATTCCCCTGATATCTTCTGCATATGTGTTCGCCACTAACGTCTCCACAGTTTTCGGGGAAGTATTCTAGGTGGGAGCGTAGAAAATATAATTTCAACGACATATTACATCCCATCTATTCAAAATACTTTAGAAGTTTATTTACAATTTCTGAATAATTTTCTGCTCTTTTATTTACTATAAAATGGGTTACAACCATTTTAAAGCCATTCCTCTTTTTCGTGCTCGTCAAACACAATGTCAAATTCAGAATGCCTGGGCATCCCCAAATATTTCCTCCTTAAATTTGGCTTCACTTATTCTTGAAAATTTTTATTTTAGGTAATTGAAGACTGGACAATCTCTGTTCATAGATTTAAAAAAGTTTCGCATTAAGCCAAGTTTAATACGTAATGGTGGAAGTAAATTATTAAAACAATGTTTGTATTATTTTTGACTTCCGGATCAAGAGATTGTCTTTGTGGCCACACTTTTCTTGTACATTGATCCATTTTAGCTCGGCTATCCCATTCGCAAAGAAAGCGGCAGTACTTTGTATATTCTAACTGCATACCAAGTAAAATAGCTAATACTTTCAAATTTGCCAATAATATTTCTTATATTGCAACGTTTCTAGCAGCAGATTCACATTCGTGTACGTTTCTTTCATATGAACGGCATAACCAATGGGAATTTATCGGAGTATGTTGTCATTATGCAATAAGACCGCTTTAAGACTTAGTTTCGACAAGTCTATAAAAAGTCGCCATTCATGAGTTATATGTTCTATTCTTTCATTAGACCATCAATATCATGGCAAGCAACTAAATCATTTTTCATTTTAAAAAATAACATAAGGGAATTCATAATGCCTTCTATAAATAACTTCACTTTATCAGCAAGCAGGTTTCACTATTGTAATCTAGATGCTAACAACTCCGCCTTTTGTTTGGGCCAATCTAAGTCTCTCTCTCAAATACGGCATCCACCCCAGAATAAACCAGACAAACACGGATATATTAACATGTCAAGATAATTTAACAAGAAAGTAATATGAATAATATCCAAAGATGAAAACATGAGATATCAAAACGCTGCTTTTTGTTGGTTCGGAATTACCGTATTTAAAATTATAATAAAATGGACTCAAAATATTATCATACTTTCACCCTATTTTTCACTATCTTAAGATCTTCTAATTTCTGTTTTAAAATTTAATCATTTAAATGCCGTTCTAATTCAAGATATGGCCTATACCATTATTTTTTTGATTTTTGACTATAAAAGAAGCTGAATTTTTTGCAGAAAGTTTACATAAAACCTATAAATTACAAACATATGCTTTTAAGATTGGAACTATATTTTAACAAAATTAGTGTTAGAAAAAAAGATTATAAGCTATGTTATGTTACCTGAAATTATTTGTTAGGAAATTTTATAACGAATATTATAAGATTCCTCTAAAATAAATTTGATAATTATTTCTGTGCAAAATACATTTTTTTGTAAAACGTATTTGGAATTTTATCCCCCCGTAGAAGATTCCTCCACTCGTAAGGTATATACGTGATTCTCATTATTTAGTATCAAGGCTACGATTAGCTGCTATTCGTTTATTAGAAACAGAAAGGTTCATTTGTCCGGCGACTCCGCCAAAGATAAAATTTCTAAACTGTCGCTTAATTTTTTACAATAAAATTCCATAGACGAGTGGCGGTTACTTGTAATAATTGTAACAAGGAAACAAGACCATCCTTAAGATGGGTGAGGTGATGAAAATACCTACTCCTCTCTTCTCTATTCAAAAAAATATAAGATAATTGTATGGCAACCCAGTTTTTCAAAAGCAAAAACCGTAGTCAACATATTAATCATACCGGCCGGCGTTCTGTTTCTCTCATAATTCTTGTCATTGATAATATCCCTCGCATGCCTCTCTTAAACGATGTTCTTCCAAGTTTATCTTTGATAGACTTTACATAATTCACACAACTTGTGAAAATAAGACCTCCGCATGAGGAAGAATAATCTGTTTTTTCCACTACTGTTCCATAATAAACTTATTGTATAGGTGTTTCTTCAATTATAATCATAAACATTATTTACTACTAGCAATTAATAATCATTATTCACTGGAAACTAATGATAAATAAAGCTATGGTTTCTTTTGTAATTCTATTAAGTAGGCGGCTATGCCAATACGATAAACGTGGACAAAACTGAATACTTAAAATAAACGTCAATATCATTTGCGTACATTATATGATACTTATTTAATAGTCGTGGCGTGTCGTAGACAAAATATAGTATTTTACTCGCATATAATAATTATACCTTCTTTCAATATATACTTATCAAAAACACAAAAAAAGAAGTAAGCTGTGACAGGGACTGATTAGTAGCAGAGACACAAACTGCAGAGACAAGTATTACTTGCCTTGAAAAGCTGCAAGATAGCCACAGGGTTTTTATAGTAATCTGATGAAGCACTTTTACCTAGACGCGTCACCTCAAAAAATATAGTCTCTATTTGTTGAATTTAGACAAGAACAAATAAGTTGACCAATTAGACAGGAAGAAAATCAATAAAAATATCCACATTGAATATATGTGACCCTTGAAAGTAACTAAGAGCACTTGGATATAGATTGGCTTAGTTTTCCAGACAATGTTGCATAAATAAACTCAGTATCAGAAGAAAACACTTGTTACACGAGTGTCGGGTATGTTTCGTGCTTACATACTTCCCGTTGCTACAGTGAAAATAATTTGGTTGAAGGTATAGCGGGAAAAACAGACGAATGCGTTCGATATATTCTTTTATTTTATAAGCAACGTTTCAATGCGTGGTTGCATCTTCCTCAAGCTATAAAAACGTTTTTTAATGTAACTCTTTTATTTATTTATTTATAAACGGTATGTACCCAATTGCACATGAGTGCTACATAAATTATAATAAGTCACTTACAAAACTAATTTAACCTAGGTCATTTGAATAAAATTTTTAACACTGAAGCAAGTATAAAACATAAACAATAACAGCTACATACTTTACACACTACAGCAAATCCATAAATAAAATAAGCAGTTTATTTAAGAGAATTATGGATAAAATTAAAGGGGGCTCCAAAAATATCAAGTTTAATTTCATTGGTAGACATCATCATACGATTAATTGAGCTATGTTGTCCATAAAGCGTACGGTGACGCTCCAACGAAAAGGTTTGGACTTCTCTTAAATTTCTGCATGGAACAAATGTTGACACAATACAAGAGATCTTCACATTTTACGTGATTGTGCAACAACTTACAAATAAGCATCTGATCAAAATGTGTGCGCTTTTCTTTAAGTGTCTTGAGATTTAGGAATGTTAGCAGATCTGAGTAATTAAATTCAGCTGGAATAGCCAGTTTATATCCTATATAGCGCAAAATTTTTTTCTGTACATGATCCATTGCATAAGAGTGAACAGTGAAGTGAGGAGACCAAACTGAAGTGCTATTTTCTAAGAGGCTACGAACAAATGCCACGTATAAGGTTCTTAATGCAAAAATATTTTTAAATTCTTTTGTATGGCGCTTTACAAAACCTAAAATTTTTAGGGCTCTATTACAACAGGCCTGCATGGTGGCTTTTATTATATAAGCAACATTTCAATGCGTGGTTGCATCTTTCTCAGGCTAAGGAACGTTTTTTAGCCTGAGGAAGATGCAACTACGCATCGAAATGTTGCTTATGTAAGAAAATAGATATATTGATCGAATTTGTCTGTTTTTCCCGCTATACCTTCAACCAACCTATTAAGATTAGACGCTATATATACTATTATATTGAAAATAATGAAAGTGTACATACAAACCAATTATTAGAGAAAATAATAACAATATCACGTAATTGAGCTTGCTTGTATGCTTCTTTCAAAACTCTTTCGAGTAAGTAAACACATGCCGTCAAGTCAAGGGATGTGGGTGGACAGTAAATATACTAAAAGCTTCCTATACATTTTTATAAGAACGTTAGGCAAACGTTATTTCAAAAATATAGGGCAGGTTTGGTAAGTATGAAATTGTATTAAAAATTGTAATTTTTTAGTCTCTTTATGGGTTTTAATTCTCGGGTTCGATAAAATTTACGTAGATTTTTTTTGGGCTGACTGATTTCAATTACAGGACATTTTTCATGGAATATTTCAATTGCATGAATATCAGAGATATCGCCAATGCCACAGTAAAGTAACTTTGATGCTGTAAAGTAAGTAGTTAAGTAAGTTTCTCAAAGCATTGACTTCAAAATCAATGCTCAAAGCTAAATTAAAGACGTTACATTTCTATTTCCGAACGATGGCAATGACATTTAAAATGTATTTGGGATACAAAGTTAATAAAGTTAATAACATTTTGATTGCATAAGTGATTCTAAGCAATTTACGTATAAAGAACATTTCCTTAGAAATAACTTACTCTTATGTAAAATACATGTTTTGTAAAATTCTGAGGCACCAGTATAACGAAAAACAGGGTAAATTGTATTAACTAAAAAGTCGGTTAATTCATATGTAAAATACAAGTTTTGCAACTTTCTGAGGTACCATAATAATAAAAACCAAGGTAAATTGTATTATTTTTAAACAAACAAAACATCCTTATCCGAGTTTGCAACGAAATAGTCTAATCCAATGAATGTCTGGCGGGGATTAATTATATCAATTTATAAAAACCATATCTTTAGAGTATGCAAAGCGATTTTAACTAAATTGGATATATGTATAGAATTTCACTACAGACATATAACACAGTCAATATATTCATATAATTCTTTGGTAATAAGTTTATACAAATCCTATGAACTGTAATTTATTTTAATTATTGTTATTATTATTGTAACTTGAATTCGTGGGTTATGGGACTGCAATAAGATCTAAAGTGAAACCACTATTTTCAATTGCAACGTTTCGTGTTACACAACACATTCAAGCTCTTGAGTTAGTGTTTAGGTTTTCCCACTAACTCAAGGGCTTGAAAAAGTGTTAATGTAACACGAAACGTTGCAATTGAAAATAGTGGTTTCACTTTAGCAGTCCCATAACCCACGAATTCAAGTTACACTTATTCATTAGGGACACGAAATGCCTATCCAAAGTTATTATTCTTATTTATTTTTCATAACTTTATTTATTTAGTCAATAAAAAATAAATTATGTGCTTTATTATTTTCCTCCATAAAAAAGGTTTTATTCCCAAAAATGTAATTTTAACGAATATTTAAACAATTTATTAGGCCGCCATTTTGTTTCACTATATAGGATTCATTCTAAAATTTTACCAGTCTATCCTTATTTCACACTTATTTTTTGTGCAAAATTTCAAGTCAATTGGATATTGAATTTTGAAATATTTATTTCAGGCAGCCATTTTGTTCCACCACAGTGGATTTACATAAATCTCTATATCACACTTTATTTTTGTACAAATTTCGAAGTGTATCCGATAAGTAGTTTCTTAGTAATGATTTTTTTACATTTTGTGACACCGCCATTTTGTTCCGCCATATTGGATTTTTACCAAAATGTAATCATTTCATTCTCTTATGACCTTTGATTTTTGACCAAAATTTGAAGTCAATCAGATAAGTAGTTTTTGAGCTATGCCGGGTACAGTCGGACAGACCGACATACTGACGGAAATAAGAGAACATGCTTATTAGGGGTCCAAGAACCCTAAATCTGCAAACCTCGGAGGGCGATTTTTTCATGATTACAAGATTTTCCTCTTACGAGGGATGTACTACTTGTCCTGAAAATGGATGAACCGATTTTAATCAACTGCGAAAAAGACTGTTTTGACAAACATATCCATATGTATGTACATCAACGGTTTTCTTAAGTTAAGGTTTATATGCAAAAAGTATAATATATTTGATATATTTTGTCGCTTTCTAAAAATAGAAACATTTTCGGTTTTAAAAAGCTGCTTTACACCCTAGGATTACCCAGCATTTGAAGATAGTCGTGGGACCGATTTATCAGTTTGGGTCTAAGTAAAAATTAAAACTATAGTGGGGCTGGACTTTGTTATTTAAACTAGCTGTATTTGTATCCAAAAAGTGATATCTGAATACTTTAAAATTTCGACCATCTAGTAACCTTTAAACATTTGCTTTTAAATTGTCAAATAATTTCATTATTTGACAATGGTTTTTTACAATTCTCTGGTTTCAATGGTTATAATAGATATTTACGATACAAGTGAGTTAAGAGCATCATTACTTTATTCTTAGTACTTGTGTAGTTACGTACTTGTGCTACGCACTCTTTTTGCTTTTACTCCGCGCGTATCTTAATGAGGTTAACTCACATGTATTGTACAAGATTCTATCTACGTCTACTGTTAAAATACATACATATTTTTATTAAACAAATTTTTCAAAAAGTTTAAAACAAGCATAAAACACCTTTCTATTAGCTTTTACCTGTTTGCACTTTAATCCTGCCACTGTGCGTTACCCGGGCAATGTCAATTTAAGTAACATTTTAATTTCTTTAATCAAAATGAGTGATTCAGAAAGCATGAAGCATCCAGGGCAATTAACGGGTTGCTTCCCGAAAAATCCAGGACAAAATATGAGTATATTTTCAATAGGTTCCAAAAATAGTACAGAGAATAGAATGTGCAGAACTATGGGAATGAAAAGATACTTATTGTACACTTCGGGGAATTATCTACTAACTATAGGCCTCTATCTCTCTGGGCGTTTTATTCTATGATAAGAACAATAATATCTATTAAACTCAATATTGATATCAGCAAATTTAGAATTTTAGTCACTCTCCTCAAAAGAAAATCTGAGGGATATCAATCAAAAAAGTCAAAGGTTTTAACTATAACCTTCTAGAAGCGGATAGCAAAAAAATCGTTAAATTTCTTTACCCGGAATTTCCCTTGTTATGATTTTTGTCTATTTGTAAGGAATAGTGAAGTGTGACCCAATTTAGTTCAGTACATAGTCACAGTATATATGTGTTACATTTTTTTTTTATTTTTATTTGTTCCATCATATTGGATTTCTACAAATATTTTACCATTTGCTTTCTACCTATGCCACACTGGACTTTTAAGCATAATAAAATAAAATCAATAAGTAGTTTTTACATTGACATATACCGCCATTTTGCTACGTCATGTTGAATTCGTACCAGTTTATCTTATTTTCACATCTAATTTTTCTGTAGGACCAATTGAACAAGATTTTTTAACGTTGATTTTTTAAAACTTTTATTTGGCCGCCATTTTGTTTCGCAATCTTAAATTGAAATCCAAATTATCAGTCTTTACCTACTTCGTTGGTCCGCAGATACTTCCTAGATATTAAGTTTCTGGTTTTCGTTAACGATCCTCTTGTTACGTTAAAGTAGTGTATTATTTGGGGTTAGGTTCCAGTAAAAAAACTTTTTTAAATTGTCGACTTTTTGCAATTTTATTTTTGCATTCTCAGAACACAGATTTTATATCCTACATGAAACTCATATTATCAGTCTTTACCTTCTTCGTTGGTCTGCAGATATTTCCTAACTCCAAACGAAGCGTCGACAATTTAAAAAAAGACTTTAGTTTTTTTACTGGATCCTAACCCCAAATAATATTCCACTCTAACATAAAAACAAGAGGATCGTTAACGAAAACCATTTAGAAACTTAATATCTGGAAAATATCTGCGGACCAGATAATATAGGTTTCATGCAGGATATAGAATTTATATGTGTCCTGAGAATGTAACAATAAAGTTGTGAAACGTCGACAATTTAAAAAATTCTTTTGTTTCTTTACTGGACCCTAACCCCAAATAATACGTCACTCTAACATAACAACAAGAGGATCATTAAGGAATATCATAGAAACATAATATCTAGGAAATACTTGCGGACCAACGGAGTAGATAAAGACTGATAATATGGGTTTCTTGCAGGATAGAGGATCTATTTATGGGTCCTGAGGATGCACAAATGAAATTCCGAAACGTCGACAATTTAAAAAAAGACTTGTTTTTTACTGGATCTTAACCCCAAATAATACACCTCTCTAACAAAAATGTTTTAGCATTGTTCAGCCATATTGGATTTTTACCAAAATATTACCAGGTCATTTTCATATAACCTTTAATTTTTGGTCAAAATTTGAAGTCAATCGGGTAAGTAGTTTTTAAGCTATGTCGCAACAAACCGACAAATGGACCGACGAAATTGATAAAACATGTTTTTTGGCATCTAGGGACGCTAAAGCGTGAAGATATGTGAAACCTGCGAGGGTGATTTTTTCACGATTACAAAAATTTTATTTCACCGCAGTTTTATTGCGCCATCTCGAACTAGTAACACAGTTTTACTAGTTGAGCCCTAGACCATAATTAGTCATGGCACACAATTTGAAATCATTAAGTAGTTTTTTGTTTTGTTCCGCCATGTTGGATTCGTAAAAAAATTTTAATACTTGATGTTTATGAAAAGTTTGAAATAAATTCGACAAGTAGCTTTTTCATAATATTTTTTCAACATTTCACTAGGCCACCATTTTTTTTGCCATACTCGATTTTCACCAAAATATTACCAGATCATCCCCATATGACTCTTAATTATTTATCAAAATTTGAAGTCAATCGGGTTAGTTTTTAAGCTATGCCGCGAAGTGACAGACAGACCGACAGACGGTACGACGGGATTGATGAAACATATTTTTTGGCATCTAGGAACGCTAAAACGTGAAGATATGTAAAACCCGAGAGGGTGATTTTTGTCACGATTACGAACATTTTATTTGACCGCCATTTTGTTTCGCCATCTTGAATTAGTACCACTATATTACTAATTGATCCCTGTAGCACAATTACTTATAACACACAATTTGAGATCAAACCATTAAGCAGTTTTTTCAGGCTGAATTTTAAAATATTTTATTAAGCCGCCATTTCGTTTTGCCATCTTGGATTCGTACCAAAATATTACCAGTTGATTCCAATATAATTCTTGATGTTTTTGTAAAATTTAAGATACATTGGATTAGTAGTTTTGTAATAATATTTTTTTTACATTTCACTAAGCCGCCATTTTGTTTCACCATATTGAATTTTTGCCAAAATGTTACCACATCATCCCCATAAGACCCTTAATTTTTGACGAGAATTTCAAGTCAATCGGGGAAGTAGTTAGAAAAAACATGTTTTTCGTCATCTAGGGACCCTGAAAGGTGAAGATCTGAAAAAATCTCGGAGAGTGATTTTTTCACGATTATAATACTTCCCTTTTACGAGGGAAGTAAAAATACGTATTTATGAAAGTAGCATTGATTATTGGACTTGCAAGAGCTTGCAGGCGAGAGGAGTTAAAAAATTTGTTGTTGGAAAATGGCAATGATGAAGGGAGATGTTTTCATTTTTTTTTACCGACAACGAAAACGCAAATAGCCAGATAAGTCTATGTAAATAATGAAAACAATGTTTTGACTACAAATTTAGCAAACGTGGCTGCTTCGTCAGAAATTTATTTGAAAGATTGCGCTATTAATATTTATAATAAATAATCATTCATGTTTAATAGTTTTTAATAAAATAATTTATAATAATCTTCTTGGCTTTTTCTATATTACAAGTTTCAAATTAAAAAAGAATGGATGAGTGAAAATACGTGCGGTAATAAAAAGGAGCGCGGTAATGAATTTTTTAACTCACGCAAAATGCATGGGTTAAGACCTTCTTAACTCACGGACGTAGATAAAAGATTATTAGTTTGTGCTAATCAATACCCGTCGTCAATAAAAAAAAACTCAAGCGGTCGTATCAAATATACCTACCTCTCTCGCCCTGAATGAAAAATTCATTCGTCGTATGTCGCGTATCCATCCATCCATCTACAAGTCGGTCAGAATTTTAAACGGACAAAAAACAATAAATACATTTTGTAGTTAGTTACGCCATTGATATTCCGGTTCGGTAAAAGTATTGTTTACAAATGAGGTCCGCGTGTATATATCAATAAAATTTCCTATAACAGTTATAGACAATAAGACAATGGCTCGTGATGTGTGACAGAATGTACGTCCTTTGCAAGGACTTCCAATGTTTACTTAATAAATGTGCCCAGGAATGCTGCTATTGTTTGCCTTCAGGTCTATTGGGATTTCTTCGTGGAGGCGTTGCATTTTAATAAGCCCGAGTGCTGTGGGAAAATTTGTTTGTTAACTTTCTTTGGGCTTGGATTACACGCGACTGATCAGTGTTTTTTTTTTAATGAACAGCACCTCGAAAAAGATAATAAAAATGATGACAAAACTCATCAGTTTGGTAACCCAAAAATATATTTACTGGAAAATATTTTTGTTTAATGACCGATTCGGGTAGATGAATTCTAAGTGATATTGAAATGTAAACATCTAGTGTTTATAATTTGAACATACGAACAGAGCGTAGAGGAAGAAACTAGACATTTAACACCTTGTGGAAAATACTCTCTTGTATCAGTGGAAGAAGTATCGTGGCTAGACCAGACGAGAACTGTTCGTAGTTTAGCAAAGAGACCTGAGATGGCTGATATTCGAGGAAAGTTTTTATTATACTCAAGGAGACACTTCGATAAGCTTTAAAGACTGATTGCCCTCCATATAGGCGATCCAACAAACTGAAAATAAAAAATCCCTTAAATGGATCTCAAATTTGTCGTCACTCTGTAGAGTTGGGGTCCATCTAGACATTTCGACTCGATATCAGGGCTAGTCGGCGGCGGCCTCCGACTCATCACTAGCAATTCTCTTTGACTTTTAAAACCATAATTTTGTTTTGCTTCTTGACTGGTCCCTGTAAAAGAAGGCTTTCAAAAAACACAGCATTGTAATATTCCATCCACATGATTGTAGCCAGGTGTAATTTCAATGGATACCAACTGAAATATATAAATACATTGAAAGTTTCAAAATGAAGCTAACTAATGCATATGCAATAAAATTCAGTGCATCTAATTATTGCCTCCATTTTCCTCGCCAATATATTATTTGAATGTTGCAGGAAATAGATCAAAACCAGTATGTTTGCTGGATTTAAACGATTTGCCTTGGAAAATGCTATCGGAAAAATGCACTATGGCATCAATGGTACTGTTACACAGGGTGTCTCCCGTAAAATGACATATTACTAGCCTTAGGACAAATAAAAATGCATACTTGCATATTCAAATGCATATTTTAGTAATTTCGCAGAGAATATTTCCGGAATATATACTGTTACTATCAGATAATAAAAATGTATTATTATTAGCAAATGTAACCGTAATTTATTCAATGTATTTCAATTAAATTAACGGGCATTTTACAAATTTTTTTGTGGTTTGTTTATTTATTGCAAAATAAAATGCATATTTAACTGATTTAAGTGCATATCTTCCTTATGGTAACTTTAAATTTACTGGGAAGTTCTTCTGTTGCATTCAGAAAGCATGTCTGTTACTCCAGAACTGCATATTATATCCAAATAATACTATAAAACAATTTTTGTTGATTCTTTAATAATGCAGAGTACTCGGCACTTTTATATGGAAAATGGCCTTGATTAATTTTAACGGCCGGTTGCAGAAAGCTTAATTAAAGTTTAGAATGTTTAATGAAAGCGAGTTCCTAGACTTCTGTAAGCAACTTGTCAAATCCGAAAGCTCGGTTAAATATTCTAAACAACAATTAAGTTTTGTGTAATCGGGGGTAAAATGTTCGATTATCTGATCAAAAAGTCTCATGAACACAGTCTAATCAAATGACTGGTTTTTAAGTGCATGGTGTTAAAGTTAGAATGTGGCCGTGATTACTAATATAGCTATTTTAAATTAAGTATCCCTTTCTAGATTATTTAATTTATTTTTATAACTACAGTGACAAATTGTGTTAACTACGATTAAAATTAACAACAAACGTTATTTGTATACAGGATGAATCACAAATATGTAACTATTACTTTTTTTTAAATAGTGTATTTATTAGATAAAGCGCAAATTAATGAACAGTTTTAACTATACTAAAGAAAATACTTATTTTAGCAAATAATCCAAGTAGAATTAAAATTATTTATATTAAAATATATCCAAAAAATGTGATTACAATTTTTCAAATTCGATATGCCTACGTTGTTTTACAAATTATCGTAATTTCTATATCTGCTCTTGTTATTATTTTAATGAAATAAGCTTTTTGGTCAGGGTCGTTCAAGAAATTTTTGGTATAAAAAGTGTCGAAAAATGACAAACTTTGCGAATTCCTTTACTGAATAATTAAGTATAAGTATAATTATAAATACATAATAAGTCAGAACTTATGGAATTCTTGAAACCTTTTCTGAGATATGTAAATAGCACTGAGAGAGGGTCAACGAAGTCGACTTAAAAAAAAAACATTAAAATGTAAAAAATGGTAATTCGATTTCTGAATTTGACTTTATGAACTTTTAACTCTTATTAAAATTAACTGATAAAAGTTGATGTACAGTGTAAGGTAAAAAAATATAAGAAAAGTATGTTCATAACCGCCATAATTTGATGTATCACTAAAACATGTTGCTTAAAAATTAAGCAGTATAGGAGTTTTAGAAGCTCTAAGTATTCAAATTCAAAACTTTGCAATTTCGCAAAATTTGTTTTGTTTAGATAATTAGATACTTAAAATTTGATAACAAATATATGTAAAAAAATTAGCCAAGTGGATTTCTAAAAATCAGATCTTATTTATAATCAGTATATACCAAAAGTAGTATATATATATATATATATATATATATATATATATATATATATATATATATATATATATATATATATATATATATATATATATATATATATATATATATATCTATAGACCAAAAATCATACGATTGCATTGTCAAACTTGTCTTTAAATAAAAAATGTAAAACATATTTCATTTTGTACTTGTTAGCATTCTTTTTTACGCAGCTTGTATAAGACATTCACGATTGGATACCATGTAGTAGTAGTAGTTCGAGGAAGGTCTAGAGACCTGACCGATAGACCTATAAGTCCTTTCGAGTCTACCTCAGACCCTCCCTCATCCACCAACCGCCACCAGGTTTCTATCTTTAAATCTATCTGTCCTTCCTATACAGATCTGCATATCTTTCCAGAATAGTTCCTTGACTGCTTCCCTCTGCAAGACCATAGTGCCAAAAATAACCTGGCGCAGTCTTGCTCGTGCTTCACACCTGCACAGGAAGTGGAGTGGAGTTTCCTCCTCCTCCTCCTGACACTCCGTGCAGATAGAGTCCTCTTCAATACCAAAAAATATAGAGAGGTACCTCCTTAAACGACAGTGCTTCGTGACTACTACTACGATGGAATTTAGGATTTAGCCACTCTGTTCGGTCTTTATCTGGCTTCAGCTTGCCTACCACTTTCAAGATGGTCTCACTCACGTTGCAGTTCTTAATGAGCCCATTCGTCGAGTGCAGCCCTTATCTGCTCCAGCCTGAACCAATGCTGGTCCCAACATGAATGAGTCTAACGCCTTAAGCGCTTGGCTATCTAAGCAAATAACAATCTCCTCCTTCTATGACTTCCCTCATTGTTTTTGCCATTAAAATGGCGTACACCTCAGCCTGAAACAGCGTGGAAAACTTTCCCAAAGGGAAGCTGGACCAAGTTTGTCCGGCCTTTACCTATATATACACCTGCCCCAGAGGATTGCAATTATGTCATACAAGAACCATTTGTATAGCAAACAAATGCATCCCTGGAGAATTCCACTCTGTTTCTCTCATAATCATACAAGTGAAGTTAAATAAAAGCTTTATATGTCTTGCCTACTACCTAACATAATGGTACTCCTAATATAACGTAGTACGTCATATTAGGAGTACCATTTGTACAATATAGGCTAGGTTTAAAATTTTATTGTAGATATAAATTTTAACCTTAGTTTTAATATGTGTGTTTTATAGCATTTTCTTCAAGATTTACATATTATGTAGCAGAGGCGTACCGTTGAGGGGTCTAGAGTTTATATCCCCCTGTGATATTGAAAAACTTATATTTTTGTATATTAATCGACACAGTGTTTAATTTATTTTTTACATAAGAAACACTTTTGTTTATTTCTAGTTACATTAAGCTTAATATTTTGATTACTAAAATACTAAAGTAAATATATTAATATTCTCTACTGGGTTCTAAATCCTAAAGTTATGGCTGTGATTCCAAATGTTGTGGAAATTAATATATCTGAGTATTTACAGACTACATAATATGGGTAGTAGAAAACTACAGAATCTGTGTTACAATTACAAAATCGAATAGCATTAGTAATTTAAAATCGGTTTTAATTATTATTATTTAGATAAGTATTACTGGTTCTTCATTGTTTTTATGTATCCTCTTTCCCGTCTGACACTGGGTTTTATGTACCCTCTTAAATCAGTTTTTAAAATAAATATTAAATGTGAGAGAGTCAAATGTCCTAGGCACGACTTTTATGCGCTAGACGGCAGTAAAAAAGCTGATAATATAATACAATCTGGCCTAATAGTGGTTGTAATATATATGGAATCGCCAGGGTTGGACTGAAAAACTATTAATTTCATTTATAGTTTACTTGCTTCAGTACCAAAAACTTAAAAATTGACGAATATGAGTGTTGTTGTATAAAAAATTTAATATAAATATTATAGCTTAAAAATTATTTTTTTTAAGCTATAATGTCTATGGCTAAATGTTATCTTTAGATATGTTTTCAGATAATTCCAATGTATATTTTCAGGTAGTTCCAATGTATTTATAAAAAAATACTATTGTTAATACAGACTCGTTAAAAACATTTTTACCTTAAATATATTGCTGTCCCTCTCGGCTTCTACCTAGTGTTTTTCTCTCAAATGAAAGGGTAAACAAATTATAATGCAAAATTATATATATATATATATATATATATATATATATATATATATATATATATATATATATATATATATATATATATATATATATATATATATATATATATATATATATATATATATATATATATATATATATATATATATATATATATATATATATATATATATATATATATATATATATATATATATATATATATATATATATATATATATATATATATATATATATATATATATATATATATATATATATATATATATATATATATATATATATATATATATATATATATATATATATATATATATATATATATATATATATATATAGAGAGAGAGAGAGAGAGAGACTTGCAGATTAAGGGTAAAGGGAAGGACCCTTGCTGATAATAGATTCCACAAAGTGGGAGATCCTTGCTCTTTTTAGTTGGGCAGTGATGCGGGTTGATTCTCGTCATCCTGTCAGGTATGTCTACGAGGGGCTGGTATGAAGCAGGATCGATGCTAATTAATAGGTCGCTCAGCAAATGGAAAATAACTGTGATGGGTGGGGTGAATCCAGTTTTCTCACACAAGAATGGACTATTTTCAGTTTTTATTGAAAACAGCTTATGTTTCCTAATGTACAACAAATACAAATGTGATGAAAGTGCTCATACGAAGCAGGTTCGGAGCTGATTAGTAGATCGTTAAAAATCGGAGTACGTCTGAAACGCAGTCCCGGACTGGGACTTCCATTCGGCCTCCCAACTATTTGCTAACAGCGTAAATAGTTAAATATAAACCTACTAAATGACAACTATCCAATTTTACTCTGAACATATATGACCATGAAAATCAGGTTAGCATCATTGAGAGATCTACTCATATATTTATGAGACGGGATATAGCTTGTATGTCAAACGGCGTATTAAAAATATAAGTCATTTAACTGAAAAATGACCAGAACTTCTCAAATAGTGCAGGCACAAGAACAGAAATGACATTTACATATTTGATAAATTACTTTGTAATTGACAATGATTGAAGAAATGCAAACGTCTATGGCTAGTCGGAGCCTGTTGCGACAGGTGAGAAAATCATATGGGCTTACTTTGCCAGTTTGCTATTTGTTTTGTGCCTATGAAGAAACACTGAAGACAAGAAAACGTCAGAGTGTCGAATGTGTGAATGTCGATACTAAATTATAGGCACCAATATCTCTTTCAGTGACACTGGACATAGTTAAGGAAACTAAATGTACATGACACTAATATGTATTATGATGTAGGTTGCGGGTTCGAATCCCATTTGTTTTTAATTTTAAAATTGCTATTGCTAAAACTGACAGATAACTTCTTAAAGTAGAATCCGTGGCCGTGTCAATAAAACAGAGTCAGATCCCTTACAATTCGAAATGCTTCTTTGTGATGTTCGGATCACCAATCAGATGAATAACTTTTTTTTGATAAAGATAAGATAAAATAAAAAATCAAAATGTTAATGGTTCAAATAGAGGTTGCTTTCCACGCAGGAGAATAATACTCAAGGCTGAGTCAGATTTGTTAACTCAAAAAGGAACCCCTACATTCTTAGCAGCTGCCATAATTATTGAAGCGATGTGATCTTGTTGAAAAGCGATATCAAATAAGTTAGGAGACACTCTTGATTTGATTATTTATTTGAAGTATGTCTAGATATTGAGAGATAGTTTGTTAGATAGTGAATAGGATTGTGTCTTAGTGCCGTTGCACTGAATCAGGTTCTTTACTTCTCATTGCACGTTTTTACGGACCTGGGTTACAGAAAAAATATTTTGTGTATTTCTACACAATTTTTTTCTTCAAACTTTACTCTTAGAGAATGATTTTCTTTGCTGTATTTAACATCACGTTTTTAGTCCTTACTTATCTCTCTATTAGTGACTTTTATTAATTAATTTTACCCTATTAAAGAGGTAGTTATATTTTCTTAAACTGAGTTTTCTTATTGTTTTTTTATTCAGTTCTCATTCTTTTATTCATTCATTTTATTATTTCTCCTCTCTTCAGATTTACTTAATTTAATGGGGTCTTGATTGTTTTGTTAATATTAGGTTTCCTTTTTGTTCAAATAGATTTTTAGCGTCCACTTAAATATAGCACCCCCTATGAGGTACTTGGTACTATTACACAGTACCCTAATCCGCTCCTGTCTCGGTACCACTATAAACCCCGCCCACCGAACACTGTGAGCACGTGTTTCCTAGGCAGGTGCCGATCGCACGCGGTAGCATCTCGGCCTTCGTAGCCCCCCGTACCCCCCCATGCCCCGCACCATCACAGGAGCGTGGGAACCGCGCCGCGACTAGCTTCCCAAAACAGCGCCACGCCAGCGCTGCGTCTGTGCTCCCCCCGGCCCCTCCGACCCTGCACGCGATCACCACGCCTACGGCCATGACCGAGAGGCCAGAAGTCGTTTTTTGTAGTGTTAGAAATTACGGTCTCAAAAAATAGAGTTTATATTAGTTTCAAAGTTTTTTAGACTTATTTTATTCTTTGTTGAAATTTAATGGTCTATAAAGATAAGAGTCACATTGGATTTTCTTCAAACGTGATCGATGCCTTTCAATGAAGTGCTGTCGTTTATTAAATCATCATCGCAACCGAGTTTCGCTAGCAAGCCAAGACATTCAGAAAGATATAAGATTGGTATCATTTTTAAGGAAGATCTTCGCTGGCATGACCAAATCACCTCTACTGCCACAGACAGCGGTGAAGAAATTCGGTTTCCTTTCCTGAGCCCGGAAATACTTTTCCTCTGCCAACTTATATACCTTTTAAACTTCTCAAATCAGACCCAGCCTGGAGTATTGCTCGCTCGGTTACTGTCCAAAAAGAATACCGGGCGCCTGGTTGATGATCCAACCATCACGACGAAGCTTGCATCACTAGAGCATCATCGAATTGTGGGCCCTCCTTAGTCAGGGAGACACGAGCATAGATCCACATACATCTCTTTAACGTCTTCTTTAACTCCAAAAAGTAAGAACCCTCCACTTTGTTTGCTTCTTTATTCCCAGAGTGTACCGATTATGGAATGTGTTACCATCGAATGATTTTCCCTCTTCTCCTAATCTGTAAGTCCTTGTTTACTTAAAGCAACCACGTTACCTAGTACTTAGGTTGTCGGCCATCGTAGCCTGCTCATGGTCATGTTGAGCTTAATCTTACTTTTAAGTTTACATTGAATAACATAGATCTAAATAGTATTCAAATAAAAAACCAATGTGTCACAAAATTTTTGGGAATTCATATTGATAATGAATTAAAATTCTCTACTAACATATCCCTCCTTAGTAAAAAAGTTGCTTCTGGGTGCTCCGCTGTGAGAGTAATTTCTAATGATTTAGATTCATCTGCAGCTAAGATGGCCATTCTTTAATCGAATGCCATATAGGATGTGGGATCGCTTTTTGGGGATTTTGTAACCACCAATTACTAAATTCCATCTTTGTTCTCCTAAAAAGGTCACTGCGCTACATATGTAAAGCTAAGGTTAGGGAACACTGTAAACCTCTTTTTATACGGGAAGAAATTTTGACTTTTTCTATTTATCTCGGAAACTTGTTGCTTGATGCACACAAAATTAGGAATTTTTCTACACACAGTTTTTATACTACCCATAACAGTAGCTGCGTTCCTCTCCCAATACCCAAATTTGCTTTAGCTAAAAACTCATTGATTTATGAAAGTGTTAAGATTTACAATCACTTACTTATAAACCTGACATTAATTACTGTTAAAAAGTCCTTTAGACGGACTCTCAAAAACATTCTTAAGTTAAAGTCAAACTACAATCTGCAGGAATTTTATGATAACCCTCTATGATAGTAGGTATAATATTCTAAATATTTCTGACTCATTTGTTTTCTTTTTGTAATTCTTTATATTACTGACTCATTTGTTGTTATACATATGCATAGCTTTTATTTTAATTATTGATTGTTGTCTATTGTTTTGTTATTATAATACAGGTATTATAAAACATTTCTATTTTTAAGGTTGCTTTGTCAATGAGACATGCTTTTCTGACGACAATAAAGCTTATTTTGTTTGTTTGTTAATCGATGCTATATGAAGTTTGGTTACAATTACGAATTTAAAACAATGGTCACGAGATTCGGTTTATTTTTAATCGGTTGTAGACATTGCTTCATTATATTCGTTAATAAGTTGTGCCCAATGCTTACAAATTTTCTTATTACGGGCAATTGACCCACAAATACGATCTTCTGGTTCATTTTGATATTATGTACTTGTAAATCACTTCAAATTTTATTCGTATTATGTAAATTCAACCAGATCAGGATAATAAATAATGGTTCTACACGATTCCCTTGTATGGAGTTTGCTTCCAAATTTGAGAGCACGACTCAACAATTTATGTGGGCTTTATTAAACTAGACACACGCTTGGTCATCATCGTACAACTTATGTGAATAATAATGATGTAAATGGTAAAAATTAAGTACAAAAATCTGGATTGCCCTGAAAAAGCAAAAAATATTTAGCACAAAAATGTGGGTTCATAGACTATAGAGTCAATATTATATTAAAAACTCGAAAGAATACTAATAAAACGAGAATTAAATTAAAATTCACCCAACTGAACTTAAGTCAATATATTTCCATAAAATAATTTAAACGACCATTCGAGATGAATACTTTTTTATAGATCGAAAGAACTAAAGGTATTTCCAGATATGAGCTGTATAAGAAAACAATCCTACGCTACCGATTAAAATAATTTTACATAGTTCTAAGGAAAAATACTAGTCCTACAAATAAATCCAAATCGATAAGAAAACTGTGATCTGTATATTATATAATTAAGATTGTATTGACTACGTTCCTTCCATAGAAAACGATAATGCTAACACAAAAAATTTCTGGAAATTTATAAAACAAAAGAAAAACTACTGCTTTTATACCTAACTCTATGTTTTATGCGACTCAAACTGTGAGCTCTGGTAATAATTCTTGCCTTTTTCTCAACCTTTTAAGACCTATTATACTTATTCGGACTTGAGCTCTGATAATATTCCAACTATATTGATTAAAAAATGTAGAATAGGTTTACTGGGTCTATTATTACATATTACAGATATATCGTTTCTTCAGTTCCCTTCCGAGAAAGTGGAAATGTTCTCACATAAATGAAACATTTAAAAAAACGACAACAAACATAACGTTTATGACTTTAGACTTCTACAAGGTTAGATTCAGGCAGTAGCTGTTAAACATCCGATTCATTCCAAGTTCCCTCCGGTGTTCTTCAGGGGACCAATTAAGCTCTCTATTTTTCGTTCTGTAGATAAACATTATTTCAGTCTGTTTTAAAAATTTCTTATTTATTCTTTACGTTAACGACCTAAAAATTTTTTTGCACGAATTAAATACCGTATGACTAATTGGAATTGAAGGAATACTTGGGTTAGTTCTCTGCTTACTGCAAGACCAGAGATTAAAAACAGATAAATGTTTAATAACCTCTTACATTAGTAACAGAAACAGGCTTAATTGTAATTACTAAATTCAAAATGTTAGTATAAAAAAGGTTTCGAAGATCGCGGATTTGGATGTCATCTTGGACTTCGTCTTACATATAAATGTTTTTTCTTCGCAAAAAAAAAATAAAAACCTAAACAAGGAACTAAAATTATGGACTTAATTTTCAATAATACTTTATTTGCCATGTACGGCCAGATATACGTACATAGTAGGCCGGTGTAATTTAAAAGGTTACATTGGCTTCTTCTTCACCACTGACTGTGCGCAATTATGGCCTCGGATTGGGCATCCTTCTGTCCTTATTTCTCTTCTTTTTATGCATCATTATGAAACATAATAGCTGTCAAAAAGTACTACAAGAAAGGAAGTAATGGATTTCTGCGTTGTGTTTGCAGGTTATTAATATTGTCGAGAGGCAATTTCAGTTAATTGGATACTTAGAAGTTTGAATTACTGGGAACGATTCGTGCACTTCATAAACGATTGAACTTTAAAGTTTTTAAATGTTTTAAAAGGTTTGCTTTCTGTTATTTCAAAAAACTGTTAGGTGCCCTCTGTACACGGCAAGGGTGAGATTTTTATGCCGTAATTTAGTAGGGTTATCAGACACCTTTCTCACTAGACATGTTAAGTGTGGGGCGTCTAATCCGGCGTCTTATACATTTCACAAATTGGCTGAAATGTGATATATGCTCTTAATCAAACTTAAATAATAAGTGCAGAAGAATATTACTTTTGAATACAAAAAATATATTTAAATATTATTAGCTGATAATTACGATGCAAGCGGGAGATCAACGTTGGCTTTAGCTTTACTTTACATGTTACTTTTTACTCCCATGTGAAATGAAGCCTTAAAAAAATTAAAATGAGGTATTATAGCCTTTAAAATATACCAAAATTCAATTTATGTTCAACATAACAGCCACTTAAAACGAAGATATGTTCCCAACAATCAGCATTTTTATCCACTGCCACTTATTGCAGACTAAGCAAAGAAACGTAGCCAAAAAGTGCCCTACGCTTTTTGGCGGGTAGAATAAATATATATTAACAAAATACCTACGTTAAGTAATATATATATTATTTACTTAAAATATATTTAACATACTGGTAATGTATTGGACTAGTAAAAAAAATCAGCTTAAACTCGTGGGGTATACTAGCTGGTACAATCGGTACTATTTCATACATCAGCTCGACGGTACCAATATATGTATTGGACTCATCAAAACCAACCAAATGAACCCATAATCAAGTGGCACCATTGAGCGGATCAAATCAACTGAATGGCACCAAATTATTGTATTTTCATCCGCATTATATACATCTGCAAAATTTCAAATCGATACGACAATTATTAAAATTAGGTTTAAATCGACTTCCTAGATTGGTTTATATACATAGTTAGTTGCATACAAATAAAGGTAATAACAGCGTGTTAAAAAAAGTTACAATTATTAGTGATTGGAACTGTGTAGGCATGAGTATTTTGTTTTAGGGTTACGTTAACGTACCTGCTTTTTTATCGGAACGAAGATTATAACGTTTGGGGTACTTTGTTTTATAAAAAATAAAATGGGAGTAAAACAAACAGAAATGACAACGGCACGTGGAGTTCCCAAAGTTTAAGAACGTTATTATACCCTAATTGTGTGGTAATATTCACCAACTAGGGACTTCTTCCATGGTGTCTTTAAGTTTCTTTCTCTTTCATTTGTGATTATTATCTTAAATTCAGTCCTGGATTTAGGAGAGTGTTACAGGTGCTACAATACCGGGACCACCATCACAAGGGACCCAGCAGATCACGATGACCTATAAAAGAATATGAATACGGCTACAGATACGAGACCCAAATAATTGATCTGGCACCGACCGCTTCTTGTCGAAGAAACTACTTTTCACTATTATCTAATAATTCGTCCCCACTTTAAAAACCCAACAGTGATAAATGAACATGATATGTTAGATCCAATTATAAAAAAATATATATAATATCCGTAGTTCCAAGTACCTATGAGCATTAAGGCAGTGGCGTATACAAACATTTTGAGGGGGGTTTTGAGATGATGAAAATTTTGAACAACTAAAAAAAAGGTCTTTACTTTCTGGATTTAGACAAATATCTGATTCTGGGGATTTTTACGAGCCAATACCGAGAAAAGTTATTATTTGCTATATTATTTCCATCCTTTTTTTCCATAGATAAAAGTAGTTCTGGGGGGTTTCGCCGTTTGATAGATCAAGATTACTCGCTTTGCAACAACAGCATTTTTTAAATCATGCGATTTCTAATCGTCGAAGTTCTGTCGTTCGTATAGTGCATTTGTATGAAAAATCAGGAATCGTTGATCAAAGACGTGGAACTGGTCATCCTAGAGCAACAGTAGAAAGGGAAGATCGTTATGTAACGAATTTTGTCCCGTAAGAACCGGATAGTTTCAGTCACAGCTTTTCGAGGTCATTTTTTGAAGACATACCGAAGACCAGTATCCTCCTTCACCATAAGTATGCTGATAATTTAAGATCTAAAAGAGTTTTCCTTAGACTATTACCTCGATACATAGCTGCATGGCTTTTGTCCCAGCGGCGTAACGTGCTTTTTTCGGAAAAACAAAATTTTGTTAGGTAAGGGGTAGTGGGCATCATAGAGTCTGGAGGGCATTTGGAAGCAAGAAAGACTGGCCTTTCCTCTATACCAAGGAGGATCAATTATATTCTGGAGGGGTATAATGTTTAAGCGCCGCGCAGCTCTTGAAGGGACTATGACTGGAAATATTTAGGCAGAAAACATTATACGAGGTGTAATTCATCCACTTCGCAATGAAATTGGCCAGAATTTCACCTTTATGGATAACAACGCCAGGCCCCATCGCACTTAGGTTACAGGAGGCATTACAAAATGTAAATATTGAAAGGTTGGAGTGGCCTGCAAACTCTTCAGACATGAATCCGATCGAACGGGGGAGTATGTTCATACGCCTTTCATACTAGGGATAAACCCCCTTTAGCTCTTCAGAATCTAAGAATTTCAGCTGAAGAGGAATGAAACAATATCCCGCAAGAAATCATTAATATCCTCATTGTGTCTATATATAGGCGTGTCAACTTTTTGTGGCAGAGAAGGAGAAGGTATACCGATTTTTAAAAATGCTACTAACTTTTTACTCGTATTGTAAGATCTTTAAGTTTCAGAGTTCGTAGATGCCAAAAAAAAATGTTTTCTTAATTCCGTCGGTCTGTTTGTCTGTCGGTCTGTCTGTTTGCGGCATAGCTAAAAAAGTACTTACCCCATTGACTTCAAACTTTGGTCAAAAATTAAGGGTCAAAGGGTCATATGGAGTTGACCTGGTAACATTTTAGTAAACATTTATTACGGCAAAACAAAATGACGGCCTAGTGAAATGTTAAAAAAATATTATTAAAAAACTACTTATCCAATTTATCTCAAATTTTGCACAAAAAACAAATACTACGTAGGAATCAGCTGGTAAAATGTTGGTGCGAATCCAAAATAGTGGTCAAAATGGCGACTTAATAAAATATTTAAAAATTCAGCCTAAAAAAGCTACTTAATCGACTGATTTCAAATTGGGTGACATAACTAATTGTGGTATAGAGATGGCGGTCAAATAAAATGTTTATAATCGTGAAAAAAGTCTCTCAAGTTTCACATATATTGACGTTTTAGTGTCCCTGGATTCAAAAAAATATGTTTTATCAATTTCGTCGGTCCGTCTGTCGTTTTGTCTGTCTGTCAGTTCGCGACATAGCTTAAAAAGTATTTATTAGATTGACTTCAAATTTTAGAAGTATATTAAGGATTATATGGGGATGACCTGGTAATATTTTGGTGCAAATCCAATATGCTTGAACAAGATGGTGACCTGGTGAAACGTTAAAAAAATTATTAGTAATGAAATAATTATCCAATTTACCTCAAATTTTACACAAAAATCGAATGTTACATAAAGATGAGCTGTTAACATTTTGGTATGAATATAAGATAGTAAAACCAGTGCAATTGGCAAGCATTAAGTGGTTAATTAACGTAAAAATTTTTTTATTAAATTGGGTCACACTTCACTATTCTAATAAAAGAAGAGATTCATAATGACGGAAGTTCCGTGTAAAGGAAATTTACCGATTTTTTGTGTATTACATTTACTTTTTGTTTTGTAGAAAAATTAAAATTCAATTTACGCATCTTTTTTGTTAACCCTTTTTTTTGCCTTGTATACTAAATCTTCATAACTCCAAAATGCATAATTTCTTACTCATAAATAAATATTCTTTACCATGCGTTTTTATATTTGTATATTATAAAAAACCAGTTCCTTAAATAAGGGGGGTCCAATAATTTTCGCGTGTATGTGTGTATATCAATATTTGTCACATTCTTTAAAATTTGCATTTATTAAAAATATGTTAAGATCGTGAAAAAATTGGTAGCGTTGTCAATTTGTTGCATCGCACAAAATAAACATTTAGCTAACTAATGCGGAAAGTGACACCTTTCCGCACGCAACTACCGTAGACCGAACAACTACGAGCGTGAGGAAAATTAACTAGGTGTGGTAGTTATTTTAAATAATGTATTACAGTAGAGGCATCAAAGTGAAAATACAATTTAAAATTCAAACTTATTTTTATTTGTTATTAACAATATTAATGGTAAAATAACAATTACTTGCCTTCGTTAAATGTATCACTATGGTTAATTGGTTTTTAACTGGTATGAAAAGATTTCTTGCCATTTCAGAGTAATTTAAGGTGGTTTACGGTCAATTGTTGCTATTTGCTGCGATTTGAAAGGGCCTTGGTTTTGGAGTATCAGATGGGCGTCAGTTAGACACTGATGGGTTTGGAGTATCTCACCCTGTATATTTGAAGACCTATAGTGGCTAAACTAAAAATACAAATAAGTTTATATTTCAGATTTTTTTTATTAAATATTTATTGTTAAAAATATATGTTATCCAAGTTTTATTCAAAACGAAAATTTTTATTAAATTCTAAAATTAAATGGCAAAAAACTACCTTCCTTTTTAAAAAAAATGGTAATGGAAAAACTTGTTTCTATTTTATTTTGTAGCTATTTGCTACAAATTTTATGGCTATCGGTTGACTTTTATTTTTCAATTTGTTTTAATTTGTTGCTTTTTCACTTTATCGAATGTAAGAAAATCTGAATTATACTATCATTTCATATTCATGTCCTAAATGCATTTTCTTAATTTTTTTTTTTTATTTCAACGGCATTTTGTTTTTCTACGACAAATATGTCCGTAACTCTTTTGAATTTGTAACATCTTTAAACAATATTATTATTCCAACAATTATGAGATTGTGTCTCTAGACGTTATTTCACTATTTACCAACATCCCAACAAATGTTGTCATTAATATTGTAAAGAAAAAATGGCACTTGGTGAGAAGCAATATACCATTAGGGAACTTCTAAGATCTGTCAAGCTTCGTTTTCGACAATAATTTTTTCAAATATAAAAATGAATATTACAAACAAATTTACGGTTCGGGTATGGGAAATTGCTTGTCACCAGTTTGCTCTGATTTAGTTATGCAAGACATTCAGGAGTATTGCATTGCAAAACTTCCAACAAACAAACGAACAAGAAACAACGTTAAATTTATTTAATAGTTACCACCCGAAGTTACAATGTACTATTGATAATGAAGAAAAACACAAAATATCTTTTTTAGACGTTCTGAAAATTAAAAATCAAAATGGTAGCATAGAAACAGATTGGTATCACAAACCAACCTTTTCCGAACGCTTCCTTAACTATTTTTCAAAACACCCATTCAACCAAGAAATAAATATTATAAACAACCTTAAATTTAGAGCACTATTCCTTTCCTCCAAAAAGTATGACGAAAAAAATGTATATTATATTAGAACTGTGCTTCTCAAAAACAATTATCCGATTACGTTGATCAGGAAAATACTGAATAATAATACCTATAATATAAGGCAAGAAAAAACAACAAATAATGAAAATAATCCAATAATGCATTGTGAAATACCATACGTAAAAAAATTATCGGAAAGAATTGGAAGGGAGTTGTCGACGTACAAAACTGTAGCCAATAAAACAGCGAAGGTTGCCTTCAAGACACTAGTAAAACACGATTTTACTCAAAACTTAAAACTAGAACACAAAAAGAATTTAAAGTCATTTATAAGATTATATGTAAGCAATGTAACAAATGCTATATTGGACATACAGGAAGATATTTTAAAGATAGAATGAGGGAACATAAATTAGATCAAAAGAATTATCTTTTAAAAACGAACCCTACGGCTCCGGTAGAATAGAAGAGAGATACGGGGGAATGATTTCGCGTTAGACTACACACAGGTACTGGATGTTCAACTATATACTATATACGTAGAAAAAAAAATAAAATAATGCAAAAAAAATGTTCGAAAACACAATAAGAGAACCGCAAAGTTAAAAAAAAAAACTGTAAAATCTTATATATACTATACTATATATTTATTATTTTAATGACAACAAAGGTCGAAAATTAAATGTAACTACATACCTATGTATATATTTAGGGGAAAAAAATGATGTGTGTGTCTTCTATTGCTTGCGAGGTAATTTTACCAATTTTGTGTTTTTTCTTTTTCTCTTTTCGTTACTTTATAATTAAAAAAAAATAATAATAGGCTAGTAGCATTTTATTTACATTTAGATACGATAATTTTAATTTAAGTAGTATCTATAAAGGGTCATAACAATGTACTATGCAACATTAATTAAATACTCACTGTCCTTTTATATGATTGTAGGGTCCTGATGAAGCAATAAAACATTGCGAAACGTTGACCAGCTAAAAAGTTGACTTTTTGTTCGGATGCTCACCCCATACTAAAATACTTTAAAATTAGTAAAAAATAAATACAAAAATAGAAGTTTGTAAAACAAAAAAAAATAATTCCAACTTTTGAGACAGCTAAATTAAAGAACCTGCAAATATAAGTCAAAATGCTTTTAGAACTTTTTGATAATAGACTTAGTTATTGAAAAATTAATGGTAAACACGTAAACAATGACTTATTTTTACATATTCACCTTTAATTTTCTCAAAAAAACTAAGTCTATTATCAAAAAACTTCTAAAAGCGTTTTAACTTGTACTTGCAGGCTTTTTATTTTAGCCGTCTCAAAAACTGATATTTAAAAAAAAAAATTTACGGCAAATGTTCATTTCGTACCCTGTATATAATTTCGGTTTTCAGATGAGCCAAATTTTTTTTAAAGAATAAACTTTTTTGTCTAAAATCACAAATAAAAAAGTGGTCCAGCTGTTACCCAAAACCACACACACGCTGCATATCGTCCTTTTTAAAAATAAATAGAAATGTCTTATTGAACTTTTTTTAAATAACCAAATAAAGCCTAAATTATCAATTAGCCTATCAATTGATTACATTCTTGATCCGATGATTCTATTAACAATAGTGCACTGATAGTTTAATTCAAGTTTCCTTACATTTAGTTAACTAGGTTGCAAAAAAAATAGAAAAAAATATTTTCAACTTTTGCTTTTCCACCTAGTTAACCGAAAGTTAGCAAACACAAATTAATCTATCTATCATTATTAGAACCATTGGATGAAAAACTTAGTCAATTGTTTTCATAGGCTAATTTATAATTTAGACTTTATTTGGTTATTCCAGTTAATTTAATAAAAATATTCTATTAATTTTTATAAAAGGCTATATAGAAATAGAAAAAAAGGGATTTTCTCAGTTTGCTTTTTATTTAAAAGTAAATAAATGAATATTAACCCAATATAATAACCTAATTTACAAATATTTTACAATAAATTGTGGGAACTGGATAAAGTTTATTATACCAAGCTGGACGCATTTTTATTTGATTCATTTATTTGTTCATCGGCAAAATGCCGTTCAAAATAAAAAAACTAATTTTGAAAATGCATTTAGGCTATGAGGTTATTACAAGTAAATAGCTTAATTTAGGACTGCTTACATTCGGTAGATAAATTTAAAAAATCGGTAATTTTCTTTACCCGAAACTTCACTCCTTATGATTTTTTTTTCATTTGTTAGAAATAGTGAAGTATTGCCCGGTTTAGTTCAGTACATAGTCACAGTATATGTGTAACATATACTGTCTTTTCATTTTTATTTGTTCCATCATAATCCCACATGAAACCCATATTATCAGTGTTTACCTACTCCATTAGTCTGCAGATATTTCCTAACTCCAAATAATACACTACTCTAAAAACAAGAAGATCGCTAACGGAAACTATTTAGAAACTTAATATCTGGAAAATATCTGCGAACCAACGTAGTAGGTAAAGACTAATAATACGGGTTTCATGCAGGATATATATACCCTGAAGATTCAACAATAAAGTTGCGAAACGTCGATAATTTAATAATGGACCTTAATCTCAAACAATACACCACTACCACACAACAAACTACAGAAACATATCTGGGAAATATCTCCGGACCAACGGAGTAGGTAAAGACTGATAATATGAGGTTCATGCAGATATAAATCCTATATATATATATATATATATATATATATATATATATATATATATATATATATAGATATAGATATATATGTCTTGAGGATGCACAAATTAAGTTCCGACACGTCGTCGATTAAAAAAAAACTGGTTATTGTACTGGATCTTAACCCCAAATAATACACCACTCTAACACATTTTTTTTTAACATTGTTCAGCAATATTAGATTTCTACCGAAATATTACCAGGTCATACGACCCTTAATTTTTGGTTAAACTTTGAAGTTAATCGGGTAAGTAGTATTTAAGCTATGTCGCGAACTAAGTGACAGACCGACAGACGGACCAACAGAATTGATAAAACTTTTTTTTTTGGCATCTAGGGTCGCTAAAACGTGAAGATATGTAAAACATGAGAGTGTGATATTTTCACGTTTACTAAAATTTTATTTGGCCGGAATTTTGTTCCTCCATCTTGAATTAGTAACACAGTTTTACTAGTTGAGCCCTATACTACAATTAGTTATGGCACACAATTTGAAATCATTAAGTAGTTTTTTGTTTTTTGATTTGCTTCGTCAACTTGGATTCGTACCAAAATTTTACCAGTTGATTCCAAGATAATACTTGATGTTTATGCAAAATTTGAAATAAATTGGATGAATAGTTTCATTTTCATTTCATTGTTTCATGAACATTTCACTACGTCGCCATTTTGTTTCGCCACATTCGATTTTTACCAAAATCTTACCAGGCCATCCCCATGTGACCCTTAGTTTTGGACCAAAATGTGAAGTCAAGTAGTCTTTAAGCCATGCCACGAACTGACCGACAGACAGACAAAAAGACCGACAGCCGGACCAACGGAGTTGATAAAACATATTTTTTGGCATCTAGTAAAGATTATATATTATAGACTATTAATTATGGCACACAATTTGAAATCAAAGCATTAAGCAGTTTTTTCAGGCTGAATTTTTAAATATTTTATTAGGCCGCCATTTTGTTCCGTCGTCTTGGATTCGTACCAAAATGTTACCAGTTGATTCCAACCTAATACTTAACGTTTTTGCAAAATTTGAGATAAACTGGAATAGTAGTTTTTCAATAATATTTTTTTTTAATTTCACTAAGCCGCCATTTTGTTTTGCCACGTACCAAAATGTTATCAATTCATCCTCATATGACCCTTAATTTTTGACCAAAATTTTGAAGTCAACCGGGAAAGTAGTTTTTTAGCTACGCCGCAAACAGACTGACGGAATTGAGAAAACATGTTTTTCGTCATCTAGAGACCCTGAAACGTGAAGATCTGAAAAAATTTGGGAGAGTGATTTTTTTCACGATTACAATACTTCTTTTTAACGAGGGAAGTAGAAAGAAATAGGAAAACTTTGCATTCATACGATAGCCCTGAAATTTGGCATATAGCTATAAAATCAAAAAAGAAACAACTCCCCTTTTATTAAAAATTTTGAGAAAAAAGTAGTGTTTTGCCTTTTAAAAAAAATTCAAATTTGACAGGTAAGAAAAATCTTGTGACTAACTGTTTCATTGTCATTTTGCCTTATTTTTCAAGCAAAAACTTTTTTGCCAACTCAAATTTTACTTCAGTCAATTATTAAAAAAAAAGTACCATATGATGCGGGCTATACTGGTCCTTCTACATTTTCCCCTACATTGTAAATTATACGTATTTTTTTTCAGTCTCAGTAGAACAATATGAGATAAAAATAAAAAAGAACGTGCCAGCATTAGGTACACCTTGATGACCAAAGGGCATGTTTAAATCATACGCTGCTATCTCCCAGTAATGGTCTAATAGTACTTACAATCTTTGAAACTGGCAGAGATAGCTAAAGGGACTTTATCTGCACCTGCTCTTTTTTAAAAAAGATAACTGCTAAATAATATTGTTCTTACTGTAAGATGAATTCGCATTAGTAACAAGTTTGTTTTATAAAATACTTGTTTTTTACTTCCTCCGTAAAAAGGAAAGTACTGTAATCGTGAAAAACCATCATCCGAAATTTTTTTATATGTTTACGTTTAAGGGTCCGTAGATACGGAAAAACATGTTTTCTCAATTCCGTCGGTCTGTCTGTCTGCCTGACCGTCTGTCTGTAAGTGACATAGCTAAAAAACTACTTACCCGATTGACTTTAAATTTTGGTTAAAAATTAAGGGTCATATGGGGAAGACCTGATAATATTTTGGTCAAAATCCAATATAGAGAAACAAAATGGCGGTCGAGTAAAATGTTAAAAAAATATTACTAAAAAACTGCTTATCCAATTTAACTCAAATTTTGCAAAAAAATCTTGTATTATGTAAGAATCAACTGATAAAATCAGGGAATCCAAGAAGGGGAATAAAACTACGGCTTAATAAAATATTTAAAAATTGAATCTGACCAAATTACTTAACAGATTGATTTCATATTGTGTGCCATAACTAATTGTGTATAAAGATGAACTAGTAAAATTGTGGTACTAATTTAAGATGGCGGAACAAAATGGCGGCCAAATAAATTGTTTTTAATTGTGAAAAAATCACCTCTCAGGTTTTACATATCCTCAGTCCCTAGTCCCTCTTATCAATTCAGTCGGTCCGTCTGTCAGTCTGTCTGTCAGTTCGTGGCACAGTTTAAAAACTACATATGGAGATAACGTGGTAATATTTTGATATTATTATTATACATTACTATTATTAGTATTATTATGCCGGAGCAAAATGGCGCCATAGTGAAACGTTATTACAAAAAAACTATACAAAAAAACTAATTATATAATTTACCCCAAATTTTGCAGAAAAATCAAGTATTACATAAGACTGAACTGGTAACGTTTTGGCGTGAATCCAAGATAGAAAAATAAAATGGCGGGGTAAAAAAAATAGTTAAAAAATAAGTCTGAACAAAAACGTATAGAGTAATTTCAAATGTTGTGTAAGTGTAATATAGAGATAAACTGGTAAAGTTGTGGTAGGAATTCAATATGACAAAACCAAATTGCGGATAAATAAAGTTTAAAAAAAATCAAAGTGAAAATGGCGGTGTGGGTCAATAAAAAAACTACGTATTAAATTTATTTTAAAATATGCCAAAAAATTGTTAAAATATTAATAGGAATCCAATACGATGGAACAAAATGGCGCCCAATAAAAATGTTTAAAAAGACGATATATATGTGTTACTAAATGACTATGTACTAAACTAAATTGGGTCACACGTCACTATTCCTAATAAAAGATTCATAACCAGGGAAGTTCCGGGTAAAGAAAATGTATCTATTTTTTTTATGCCATTTTCTAAATTAACTAATTTTACTTATTTAAATTTGACAAACACCACATCTTTCTTTAGTTAAATTTCTTTGTCTAAACACACACAACAACATCTAGTTACCTTAGTTATATTTATGCAATAGAAAACAAGTTGAAAAATGCGAAAATTTTTTACGAAAAGAAAAAATAATAGATATTGGTGTTCCTCATGGTAGCGTTTTGGGTTCTTTATTTTGTATGATAATTATTTAATAATGATACCACCAATGATACAATCATTTATTTAGCTGAAATTGAATATTTAGGGTTAGTTATAATTATGAATAAAGAATCAGAAATGCTTAAAGAATAAATCGGAGTTAATAAACTGAAAATTAAGGAAAATTAAACTAAGTGCTCGATTTTTTAAAGACAATAAAAAAATTTCTTAAAGTTTTTTAAATTTGGTCTTACATTTAAGTTAACACGTTTAGAAGTAATAGAGAGCAGGGTTCTAAAGGGCAAAAAATGAAAATATTCATGCGTCATTGCACCGAAAACAGTTGAATTTAGGTATAGGAAATATAACACAAAAAACTATCTATGACGTTTAGGAGAATCCATCAATGCAATTACATACAGGGAATTCTATTAAAAAAAAAGGATGTTCTTACCGGCTTGGGTAGAGGCAGCAACACCGCACAACTTAAAATATTTTAGATAGAAACTTTATGTTTGGCTAGAGCCAAATTTTCAAATTAATCTATTTATTGCTTCTCCGGATACTTCTAAAAGGTCACTGAGATTCGTGCATCCCGTATATACCGTAAGTGAAAAATGAACATATTTTCTCCATTTTAGAAAAATGAAAAGAACAAATACGAGACAAATGCGGCTGCCTAAAAGCCTCAAGACAGGACTGGAGCCAAAGCTGGGAGTGACAGCGTGCGAACCGTTGTTGATAGGGAGTTGAGCAGGCGGGTCTCTATCGATTAATAAACGACCCGACCCCTACAACGAAAATGGTTTCAAAGAAAACTTTGCTAACTCTCTAACTCGCTCCTGAGGTCAAGAGTTGTTGTTAATAGGCCACCAGAACTCTAAAGTTGTTAAAACCCATATGCGAAACAATAGCTCTAGAAATGATCCCCTTCCAGGTTCGAGACATCAATTCCATAGAGAAATAAAAAATGTTTTATCATAATTAAACCATACAGGGCAAAATACAGTAAATAGGTTGAGAATCATATATTTCAGAAAACTGCTATCTGAAGTGGGAAATCGACGGGTTTCGACTAGGTAGCTTTATAACGAACAGGAAGTCGATACTCTACAAGACATAACTCAAAATAAACTAGACAATTCAAGAAAAATAAAACGACAGTTGGGTCAAGACCCAAAAATATCTAGACAATTTTACGCTGTTCAAAAACATTAATCCGATTGTATTCCCAAATTCTTCTTTAGAAAGGACACCTTAAATACCATTCAAAGTATTGACAAAGCAGTGACCCCAAAAATAAATGGAAAATTTAGATGAGTTAAACTAGTTAAATCTTGCTATATACGTAAGAGGTATAACATGCCTAAAGAAAGAGGTTAGCTAAAGTGGATTTAGTGGGTGTACTTCTGAAAGGCAACAAAAGGAAAAAACTACTGAAAAAGTAGAATTTCTCATTGTAAATGTTAAATTATACAACACAGATCCTGAGTTCACTTAAACATTAACAGTATAAAGAAACGAACCAAAGCAAACTTTGCTTCGAATGTTTAACATCACTACGGAAAGAAATCAGCAGAACAGGGACTTCATTCAAAACCAGAAACAATACCGCTCATTAGAAAAGAAAAGAGAAGATGCTGCGGTCGAAGGCATTTTTGTGAAAGAAAGATTCCACAAATACTGGCAGATTATCTGGTTAAGTCCAATAAGCTAGAATCGAGCTGACGAGCAAGTGCAAAAAGTAGAGAGAGACAGCAAAAGCTTACCACAGATGGCTGAAACAGTATTCACCATCGAGGATGTAAAAGCATCTCTACAGAATTTGGCGAATGGGAAATCACCTGAGCCATCATTGTAAATACTTGCCTTCTATTCTGGCTAGGGAAGACCACGTTAATCCCGAAGTAGACAATTGAAGAAAACGTAAACGGGAGTTGTTCTGCGCTTTCAGATAGTGCATATATGGGCAGGCATAGTTAAGTTAAGAAGATTGTGCATCGGCAGATAGCTCAAAAGTATAATTTAGAGATAAATTGATCCCTATTCTGTAAATATTCACCCGAACATGTACTTGGATCAGAAGGATTATGTGTTATATTGGGACCAACTATTAAGAACTAACAGCTGGACAGTCGACTACAATAAGACAGATATTTTTTTAAAGGACAAGTAAACTAAAAAGGCTATAATGATAGATATTTTTTGCCCGCTAAGTCATAATCTGTCAAAAATAGAAGCTGAAAAAATATGAAAACTTAGTTATAGAAATCAGGTGCTGCTGGAAAAAGGACGAAGTTGAAATAACACCAATTGTGATTTAAGCTTCTAGAGTCATGTCCCATAACTTGACCAAAAATTTACAAAAGTTGCAGACTCCTCTGATACTCTTACCCGTCTTGCAGAAGACAGTTATCTTGAAAACTTGCGACATTGTTAGGAACTTTCTTGGAGCGAATGGGTATGATTAATTTTCTTTCCCTGGCCCGTATCGTTAAGTATAATATTATCCGGCTAAAAAGCTGCAATAAACAAACAATAATTATTATTATTATAATAAGGAGAGGTGCAGCTTGAACTTGAGAACGAACGAGTTGAGTCCATACAGAGGAACCCGAGGAGGAAGTACGAAATCAGGAAACCATAGGCGAAGACGATTCTACAGCGCAAGATATCATTTACAGAGCTAACAACACCCAGGACAATAGAAAAATATCAGTATACAAGAAACACCAAAAAGCTGTTGCTGAGTATTACGGCCTAGATCCAACTCAAAGATCAAAGCTCCGGAAACTTAGAACTAGCCGGGAGACTCACAGCATCCTCAAGATTTCCAACATCATACTAGCAGCGTTTAGTTTGGAGAATGACACTTTTGAGAAGCTCCACACACTCATCTACTGCTCTGTCGTCGCCGTCCTTAGGTGCCATAAACAAGAAGTGCACTCCCAGAAGAAAACAAGCAAAGCTACACACCAACAAAAACCCAATTGATGATTTGAGACAGGAACTAGGAAGAGTCACAGAATTTCGGAAGAATGAAAACTCCTCCAGCAGACGTAAAACACACATTAAGAAGATATTTAAGAAGATGGTTACAAAACTCACCGATCTCAACCAACAACAAAAACTAGATGAGTAGCAGGTTACACTAAAGCAAAAACTAAAGCGAAACGTCTGCAGATATACAACAAATGCTCAAAGAGAAAATAACAGAACTGGCCTCTCAATACTCAAAGACAGTTCTATCGGGATATCAATAACACCAAAGATCAAACCAATACTGAGAAGATGATGCCAAACAAAAAACATTTGACCGAGTATTGGTCGAACATCTGGGAAAACCAAAAGAGCATAACCGAAATGCTACGTGGATACAATCTCAACATGATCAAATCCAAACACCACAAATGGAATTTAACTCTATCACCAAGGACGAAGTTAGCAGCTTTATTAAGGGAACGAGCAATTGGATGTTACTAGGAGTTGATCATATTCATAATTTCTGATATAAGAAATTTGAGGTCCTCTATGAAGCTATTGCCCGTCGTTTTACCAAAATAATGCATCGTCCGGAGACAACCCCCGCATTTCACATGCTGGCAACTATGCTACCCAAAAGCAATAGGACAGAAAACCCGTCCCAGTACAGGCCCATCACCTGTTTGCCCACTATGTACAAGACGCTAACAGGATGTATTGCAAATCGTACCTTTGACCATATTGACAGTAATAGCCTATTAGCCGAGGAACAGAAGGGATGCATTCGAGACCATCAAGGAATCAAAGAACAATTTAACATCGGCTTTGTGGTACTTAAGCAGGCACAGAACAAGTAACGCAACATATCCATTCCTGGCTTCAACATCAAAGCCAATAGAGACGATTCCCAAATCATGTGGATGATATTAAGCTCTATGGTGGAAACCATAACCAACTAAAAAAGCATATATATGGAATTTGGAACAGAAAAATGTAAAGCCTTAAACATCGAAAAAGACAAAATCATTAATGGTGATGTTGCCCTACCGAATAGAGAAATAGTTCTAGCGATGAACCAAGGAGAAACCGACAAATACCTAGGGTTCCAACAAGCTAGTCTACTCCAGGATATGCAATGGAAGACGAAGATGAAAGATCAATACGTTCAAAATTTTGAAGACAGAACTAAACGCCGGGAATCTCATTACAGTAATTAACATCTATGCTGTGCTCGTGCTGACCTACAGTTTCGGAATCTTGAAATGGACTAACATGGAGCTAGAGGGACTACAACGAACTACTCTCCTAATGATGACCAAGTACGAGTCAGACCACCCAAGGTCATCAACTCTCTGAATGACCTTACTACGAAGAGAAGATGGAATGACTTGACCAATTCACATTACCAACAGCTAAAAAAATTGAGAGATTTCTTCACCAACAAGGGACAAACATGAAGCTTCCACCGCATAGTGACCTTAAGTGATAACTCGTATTCTCCACTCAATCTCGCAAGTAACAACATCATACTAATGTCATTTTCAGATCCCGATAAACAAGAACAGTGGGCTCAAATGACGCTGCACAACCTACATCACAATGACTTGAATCAGCCACACATAGATAAGGAAGCATCCAACAGGTGGTTGAAAGACAGACAACTATTTCCAGCGACAGAAGGATTTGTGATGGCAAAACAGAACCAAGTTATTAACACACGAAATTCATCATCAAAGACCGGTCCGAATCCGATAAGTGTCGAAATTACAGCATATAACATCTGTCTGCACTTACCCAGCAAACACGGACAACCTCCAGCGACATAACCATAACATAACATCATACATCAGAAGCTTGCCAACAAATCCGGGCTCCTGAACACCTTTGTGCCCTATTGTGAATACCAACCAAGTTCAGTGCTTGAAAACAATGCCTTCAGACTGTACTACGACCGGGCAATTATCACCGACAGATGAGTGACGAATAATCGGCCACATGTGATACTGTTAAATAAGGAAACAAAGACAGCTTATATGGTAGATGTCGCTGTGCCCAATAATAACAACGTGTTGAATAAATATCAAGAGAAATAGGCCAAATATGCGGAGCTGGCCATAGAGATACAGCAGATGTAGCGACTGAATGACGTTCTTGTGACACCGATCATCGTATCATTAACTGGACTAGTTCCAGAAACACTAGAATAGAGCCTGAAAATCATAGGACTGCATACCAACATCTTAATCGACATCCAGAAGGATGCTCAGTACTTACGACATAGTGAGAGAATTCTCACAGGATAACACATAGAACTAGTAGAAACCAGCCACTCATTTTGATGCATGCATCCGGGATGGGTTTGGAATTCAACATTTGTTGAGATATTAATTGTCAATTTCGATAATAATAATAATAATATTGTTCAGGATCCGCTCACATATTATTTATTAAGTTTTATTTATAAGGTATATTAATATTAATTAATTAGAAGTATTCATTTTTATTTTCAATTTTGGCGAATTCTGCATTTGGGATTTATTCTAAATAAATTATTTTTCCGCGTTTTACATACATATATGTACATATATACAGTTGAAATTGCACATTTTTACGGCGCATTATTGGAGCGTCGCCGCAGACCAAGAAGATTGACGAGTACAGTACTAAAAGTGACACGGAGAATCTCGCCTGTCGGCCACCGCTGAAAACCACAAAATTAACCCGCAAACGCTACTTTTTTCCCGTGTATTGATTACATAAACGTTGGTTAACTGAACCTATTTCGTGCCGCGCGGCAAGGCGACGCAGGTCGCAAAGAGACTGATTTTGTGATTGCATAAATAAAGGAGCCAGGAGATTGTCATCAAGGTGAGTGCAATCTTCAACTGTCGCCATTTACTTTTCACATTCTCAGCTAGGTAACTTTTCGCTTTTATCGTTATACGTAACAAATATTAATAGTATAATAAATTTGTAAAAATCGGTAAATTTGCATTTACCCACAACTTGCCTCCTACAGAATTTCACTACACACAGATAACACATTTCATGAATCCATATAGTTGTTTGATAATACCAAAATAAATTACACATTTCCTAGAATTTGTACAAAGTTCTTATCAAATAATTGTATGCATATATAAACTGAGTTAATTACATGTAGTGGAATTTTCTACGAGGGAAGTTATCGGCAAATTTATCATTTTTTATTTTGAATTACTTATACCACTTTGACATTGCTGACGGTCTGACAGTTATTAATAACAAAACCACATTTTAACGCTGATATCGTTCCTTAGGTTACAATGAACTTGTGCAAGGTGCAAGAACCAATGAACGTCAAAAATGAATGTAACGAGTACAGAAAGTTTAAATTAATGAATAGTCCTTTAATTGCCATGATGAAAGTAATAAGACAGACCAGTAGGCGCTTTCTAACGACCTACCGTAAAACATTTAAAGTAATAAAATTCGCCCACCAAACTATAGTCCATTAAAACCGATGTGGTCGTGCTCGCGTGTCTTATGTTATTGTCTAATAGTTTCTCAGATTTTTCCCACAATAATAAATTCGGCGTAGGTGGCCGAAATAATAATACGAGACACTTATATATTTTAATGAGCTGACAGGCGAATATCATTAAGGTGCCTATTTTAAGGAGGATACGTATTTTAATATTTATTAGAGGAGTTGGCTCTCATCGTATAATTATAAAATATAATTCTTCGAAATCGGCCGATGGAAAATAAGTTTCCTTTAAACGGTTATAGAGCAGTTTAATATTTGAATTGTTGCCACATCAGATATTCTATTAATAATAATTATGATCAAACAGACTAAATGATGAAGATAGTTAAAGATCTGTTTACATAGAACGGGCTTTCACGCTTTAATCAATTAAGAAATCATGGTTCTTGTGATTAGACCATGTCAAATTGGAATTATTATCCGATGTTTCAACTTCGATTGCAGTAGGCATCTTTGGAGATCTTTACTTCAGGCGATCAGAACACTAAATGAGCTTGGAGAGATTCAGGCGGGATTTTATACCCGACTTGTGCTCGCCGAACCGCGACCCTTTGTAAAATCCCGTATCTCTATTGCAATTTTTTGTATGTTTAAAATTTGCAATAGATTCTCTAATTGTTCGTTTATGAAATTCTGGAACCGATGCTAGAATCTTGGTTAATTTTACATTTATAATTTGGGCAGTAGTATGCTGGTGTTCAGTTAACGCAGATTGAAAAATTTGTTTCTTTTTAATACATCGTTTATATTCCTTAAGTAGATATTGAGGGTCCTGTTTCTCCCATATACACTTCTCCACAGGAGCAAGGAACTTTATATACTCCTTCTATTTGAAAAGGTACAATTTCTGTCGGGGATCGCAAGCATTGTCCAATTTTCTTATGTGTATTGAAATTGTACGTATGTCGGACCTACGAAGTTTAATGTCCTATTTTGTTTGTATTTTCTATACCGAGAATGTCCTATTGTACCGTTTTCCTTGCACTGAACACATATATTTAGAAAATTAAGATATAGCAATCCAACTCCGCCCAAGGAGAATATTATAGAGCTACCTTTAGGTAGTGTTGTTCTTCCCTACATACATGGCACTAAAATAGGACAAGTACTTCGGCGGTCTAACATACGTAGAATCTTCAATGCACATAAGAAGATGGCACAATGCTTGCGATCCCCGAAGGTAGTGTACCTAAAATTTCTTGCTCCTGTGGAGTATGTGAGAGAAACAGACGCTCAAAATCAAGTAGACTTAAGGAACATGAACGATATATAGAAACGAAACAAACTGTCCAATCTGCTGTAGCTGAACACTACTCGCCATATAATTGTAAAGGAAACTAAGGTTCTGGTATCGGTTCCAGGATTTATTAGAGGAAAAATTAGAAAATCCATTGAAATATGAAAACATACAAAACATTTCAATAGAGATACGGTTTACAATCTACATCACACGTGGAAACCGATCTTAACACAGGGTCACGGTTCGGCGACTACAAGTCGGTTATAAATGTCCGCCTGAAAACGCCTCGTGCAATGGAAGGCGAAATGTCGGATAGTAATTCCAATTTCACACGGTCTAGTCCCAAGAAGTATGATTTCTTAAGAATTGTTTTATTGATACTGGAATGCAGTTTGGCCTCCACAAGTGCCACTATTAAAAAACAGCCTTAACAGCAAAAACTTGGGAAAATACGTCAACACACTAGCATTTTCTAACATTCTACTTTCGGTGTTATAAATTAAACAAGTACAGATATAAAATTACATGTTTACTTTTTTAGGCAGGCTGGGGAGTCGCTGATAAATAGATCAGTCTGTGAACTTCTTTACGAATGCAAAATCTGCGCAACCATTCTAAGACCAGAACTAAACAAATTGCCACTCAAACTATAAGAAACCACCTAACTTGGCGAACACCTAGATTCCGCATCAAGAATTGACAGTCTAAATTACTACAACGTTACAATTATACCCCAAAACCCTTTCTCAAAAATAACTCGTACAAATTGTAATGGGATCGAATTGAGTTCACTGACCAATAGACCTGACATTCTACCTGTTATTAAACTTAACAGGGAGACAAAAATTAGTGAGGTCACCCTAACCTGTGTGGTACTCGTATAATAAATGAACAAATTCTTAAGAGAGAAAGCTGTAACAGCATATAAGAAGGCACTGGAGGGTGAAAACTGTTTATACTATCGACAACTGATGTCGTAGCAAAGAGTCTCATATGGCTACACCAAGACAAAATGAATTTTAAGAATAAGAAAGGTAGCCGGCACCAAATAGCCTCAGCCCAAAGAAAGAATTAATATCACCAGAGGGGCATCCAACATCAAGGATTCCACTTGACGACCGTAATGGACAGCATCCATGAATTAAACTAACTTGCTCATCTACTACAGGCAAATCTTGGACAAAAAAAGATATAATAAAGATAAGAGGTACCTGATTTTCCATTGAAGAGGAAAAACGGTATTTTTTTGACACTCCCCGTATTTTTCAAGAAATTCAAAATAGCCAGTTGATGTATTTTAGTTCGGAGAATTCGAAAATCGTAACAAAAAAACAATTCAATGAGAAACAAAAGACTTACTCCAAGGATGTTGCATTTTTTAAACGGAACACCCTATATATTATTACATTTTTGGATTCTATGGTCAATTCTAAGTGTTTTTTAATAAGGATACAATATGTCTATCTTCACCTGTTTTTGATTTATTGATGTTTGAAAATTGACATGTTTCCTTCTTTAAGCTCCTGAACAATAGGATCTAGAGCAAAAAAACTTTCACATTTTTATCTTAGCTATCTTATGATCCTAGTCAAACAAAAAAAACTGAAATTATTTTGCTACCTATTTAATTGAATATATTCTTATGAATTTTTTAAATTAAATTAATTTAATAATATATAATAAAATTAATTTTTTTTAAAAAACGCAACATCCTTGGCATAAGTTTTTTATTTCTCATTCAATTGTTTTTGTTACGATTTTCGAATTCTTCGGGCTAAAATACATCGATTGGCTATTTTGACCTTCTTGAGAAATACGAGGATGTCAAAAAAATCCGTTGTTCCTCCTCAGTGAAAGACCCTGTACATGCCATTACATTAGACAAAGTTGCATCAGTCTTAAACAATGTTCAAAGAAACGAGAAACCAAACAGTACTGAAGCAAACCTTGAGAGTGGCCAGTAACATGCAGAACGTAGGACTGTTTAACGAAGAGCTGGCCAACGATGAACCACTAAACGGAGAACCGCATAATATTCCCGAACACTATTTAGAACTTAATGAAAAACTGCTAGCTGCGTATGAACGAGATATTCCATTTTCAGACCACCGCTTCCAAATATTAACTTAGCTAACGCTAAGAATCTCGTAGTCTTACTAATCTTCTGGACATAATAAGTGAGACAAGCGAATTTTTAAGGGAGATTAATTTCTGTAACGAAATAAGATATTGGGTTGCGGTTTTAGACATTTCTTGCAAATTTTGTTAGTAATTAACGGGTTTAAATATAAAGTTTATTTGAAGTAAAAATACCGGGTGTACAATAAGACCATGCAAATAAAAAAAACAACTGTTCTGAAAATTTGCAAAAACAGCAAACGAAAACTTCTAGTTTTAAAATTGCTATATTAATAAAACCCCTAGTTAAATTACAAAAACAATTTGACAGATTTTTAGAAATTTTGAAATTTTTTAAAAAATGTCACATTTTTTTGAAAACTGTAGGTTTTTTATATATCAGCCTGTAAATTTTCAATAGTCTACCTACCACACCTTATTGTAAATATGCTCTTATGTTTCCTTAATCTTTCTAAAGGTTTTAGACCTTACAGTATGCATGAATTATAGAGAGCGTCCAGAAATTAGTTTTATAATAGTATCATAGGTTAATTAAAACTGAATCTTTTTGCTTCAGGTTTTAGTAATTTGGAACACTTTTTCCAAATACTAAATACTTCACGTTGTTTTAAGCTATTTCAGCTTAGGCCAAAAGCTGATCTGGTTCGAATTGTCCATTTGAAGGTAATTTTTAATAATTTATAATAATTTAATAATTCTTTTTGCCTTCAGCTAAGAGTGTTGGAATTTTTTCACTTTTTTTTGGAATGGAACACTTTCTCCAAATACTGAATACACCTTTTATAAAATAATTGATGTGGTATTAGTTATTGAGCCATCTTGAATTGTGTATTAAAAACGATTAATTTTGCAAACGTTTATGTTATTGCAAAAAAAAAGTTTTTATAAAAGATTTTTGCGAATTTTAAAGGGGGGGGGGGGTATTGACTGATGTGATATTTTTCGCTCCGAGAGAAATACATCATTTTTTTTAAATCTATATAGCTAGAGAAAACGTGAAAATGTTTTATACTACTAAAACCCGAAACAAGAACATTCAAATTTAAATTGATACTTATTCCACAGGGCTTTGAAATGTACAGTAATACATTTTAGTTACTTATGATTCTAACTAATCTAAAATCAATTTCTGAACGTCCAGTATAATTCTTGGATACTGTAGAAACCAAAAACCTTAAAAAATCAGTGATCAATGAGGTTCTATTTTAAAAAACTCTATATAACCTGTTGAAAAATAAACCTAAAATATTAAAAAAAAAAACATCTCGGACGGTGAATTTTTACGATTTCAATACAAGTTAAAAATGTGATATATTAAATGAAAAGCAACAGGTTAAATACAAATAAACCTAAAATATTAAAAAAAAAACATCTCGGAGCGTGAATTTTTTACGACTTCAATACAAGTAAAAATGTGATATAATTAAAATGTTTTTAAATATCGAAAAATCTGCTATTTTTCGCAATTTTATTAAGAATTTTATTGAAATAGCAAGCGAAAAATGAAAGTGATTTTTGTGAATTTTCGGAAGACTGGAAGTTTTTTAAAAATTGCTCATTCTTACTGTACAGCCGGTACAAAATACTTCTTACTTCAAGTAACCTTAACTTTTAAATTACTTAGTTACAGAAAAATTTGCAAAAAATACGCAAGAACTGCAACTCAGTGTCTTTGCCCTATATGAAAATAAATCACTTTCAATTTGTCTTAAAAATTCGCCTGTTCCACTTAATATGTCCATCAGTTTAGGTACTCTACACAAAACGATCCTGAAAAAGTACGTGCAGAATACAGATTCCTTGGAGAGCCTTAATTTCAGAATTTCTTAAAAGTAAAACTTAAAGAATAAAAATTGAAAAGCCAAACCTAATTAAAAAAATCGATAAATATCCTACCTGGAGCTACCATCGTTATGAATTTTTCCTTTTGTTAGGAATAGTGGAATGTAATCCAATTTAGTTTCACACATAGTCATTTATTAACACGAATCTACTGTAATTTTTACACTGATTTTTAGTAATTTTGCATCAAGTTTTGCACTGATTTTTTTACCACCGTCATTTTGTTCCGTTGCGTTAAATTCGTACCAGTTTATTCCAATAGCACATTTGTATATTCATCAAAATTTGAAGTCAGTTGAGTAATATTATTTTTACATTGATTTTTAGTAATTTTTGCATCAAGTTTTGCACTGATTTTGTTACCACCGCCATTTTGTTCCGTTGCGCTAAATTCGTACCAGTTTATTCCAATACCACATTTGTATATTCATCAAAATTTAAAGTCAGTTGAGTAAAATTATTTTGCAAAACTTTATGTAAAATTTACTAAAAATCAGTCTAAAAATTACAGTATATATATATATATATATATATATATATATATATATATATATATATATATATATATATATATATATATATATATATATATATATATATATATATATATATATATATATATATATATATATATATATATATATATATATATATATATATATATATATATATATATATATATATATATATATATATATATATATATATATATATATATATATATATATATATATATATATATATATATATATATATATATATATATATATATATATATATATATATATATATATATATATATATATATATATATATATATATATATATATATATATATATATATATATATATATAATATATATATATATATATATATATATATATATATATATATATATATATATATATATATATATATATATATATATATATATTTGAAAAATTCACTTATTTAAAAAAAACACTTTTTTTTAAAAAAAACACTTTTTATTAAAATAAAATAAAACAATATGTTCACAACTTTGGAAATCAAATGGACATTAATTATTGTTACAACTTAAAAGAATAATATTATACTGTCTTTAATAAAATCTACATAGTCTATTTATATTAAAAATCTTGCTGAGGTACGTGGGAAACCAGCAAGCATCCGCTGGCTTCCATGGAGACTGCTGACGGTGTTTGAGCGTACTGTCGCAATTCTTAGAAACTGCTGATGTTGGTTTCTGTGAATGACGCAACTGTGTGATAATATGTGGCGACATTCTGGAGGCACGTGGAAGGTCATGGGAAACGGATATAACATATATATATATATATATATATATATATATATATATATATATATATATATATATATATATATATATATATATATATATATATATATATATGTATGTGTGTTTTCAATCCGGGTGTACATCCGTTCACTACTGTCGTTCTGAAAAGAACAGTTTTGCTGACGTTTCGCCAAAATCACATTTGGCATTTTCGAAGCTTTCTTTCTCGCGATCGAATAGAGACTGAAGTGTTGTTTTTTTTTTTTTTTTTTTGTGTCGATGGGGAATGCACAGATTGCCATACCCACTAAACCCCACCGGGCCCCCAAGTTGAAGTTACTCTTGTTGATCCGTCCTCCCGTCTATCCGGTTGCCACTGTCAGCGTCTCACTGGACCTTCCAGTTTGCTGATGTCAGATTCCTCCGTCCATCCGTGTGTTGGTCTTCTTGGTGTGTCCTCTTCTGGGCCCTCAGTGTCACTGCTGTTCCGTGTCCTTGCAGTGAGGAGCTGAGGAGGGGTGTTCTTTTACCTCAGGTTCAACTGCAGCTCGCGCCGGAGCCAGTTGAGGTACCTGGTATCCTCTTCTTTTACCTCAGGTTCAGCTGCAGCTCACGCCGGAGCCAGCTGAGGTACCTGGGAATCCTCTTCTTGGAGATTTTTATTGGCCACATGAGTTGCTTAAGAATTTTTGCAAGTGAGATCTAGCTTCTGAGGAGCACGGAGGCTCAGAAGTTTTGATTCACTTGCATCCATCCTCAAGCACTTTTAACGCAGAAGTCCGTGTCTTGGTCTTCTGTGTTTGGTCCTATTGTTGTGGTTTGGCGCTAGTGGATCGTAATTCACCAGGTCTCGTAGATTTTCGTTATGATGGTTTTCGGCTGCTCTGAAGACTCGGGTAGCCTTTTGTTGCATAAAGTCTTCGATTTGTGTCCATTGAAGATCTCTCTGCAAGTCCTCATTCCTGATGAACCACGGGGCATCTGCCGCCATCCTTATCAGTTTGTTTTCTGTCCTCTTGATTTTTAGAAGGTTTGTTTTTGACGCATAGCCGTAAGCTGTGGAGCCGTACGTTAGTTGGCTCCTTGCTACTGTTTTGATGAGTAGCAGCTTTGTCCTGATTGCCATTTCGCTCTTTCGGCAGAGCAATGGATAGAGTTTATTCATTGCCTGTCTGGCTTTGGTCCTCGCTGCGTTGATGTGTTTGGTCCAAGTCAGTCGTTTGTCCATGGTCATACCTAGGTACTTGACCTCGTTGGACCATGGAATCTCCACTTCTCCAACTCGGATTCTGGCTCTGGCAGTCAGTCTCCTTCGTTGGAAAAGTATGGCTTGCGTCTTCTGGGGGTTGATCTTGACTTTCCACTTAATGCACCAGTCATTAAGGTCATTTATGTCCTTTTGCAGTCGTCTTCCCAGGATGCGGGTGCTTCTGCTTTTGTGTAGGATGGCGGTGTCGTCTGCGTAGAGTGCTGTTATGCCCTCGTCTCCTATCGGGACATCATGGGAGAAGATGGAGTAGAGCAAGGGTCCTAGTACCGATCCTTGTGGAACTCGTGCTACCAGTCCTCTTTGTTCAGAGTGGGTATCATTCACTTTGACGGAGAATGTCCTGTCTCTTAGGTAGCTGCATATTATTTGAATGCTTCTTCTCTCGTATCCGGCCACAGACATTTTGTACACCAGTCCTTGGTGCCACATCCTGTCGAAGGCCCTCTCGATGTCTAGGAAGACTGCTCCTGTGGCTTCTCTGTTGTTGAATCCTTTTGTGATGTATTCAGTAGCTCTGAGGACTTGTTGTTCAGATGAGTGCCCAGCCCTGAAGCCGAATTGTTCGTCTGGAATGGCGTCTAGCTCTTGGGTCTCATCTTTTAGTCTTCTAGCTATGGCTCGCTCAGCTACTTTGCATAGTGCAGGGAGTAGACTTATGGGCCTGTAGTTTTGCGGTAGGGTGCGGTCCTTGCCTGGTTTTTCCAGGACTATGACCTCCGCCTTTTTCCACATGCTGGGGAAGTGGCATGTCCTCAATATGGTGTTGATGATGTTGGTCATAGCACTGTAACCTTTTCTTGGAAGGTACTTCAGCATCTTGTTGGTAATGCCGTCGGCTCCAGGGGCTTTTTTCACCTTTAGCCTTTTTATTATGTCTCTGACTTCTCCAGGGGAGACAAGAGTTGGATTGTGTTGAGGTAGAACCTGTGCGTCCAGATCCCTTACAATCTCATTGACTTCTTCTATGTGTTCGTCGTCTTCGTTGGGGTGATGGTTTAACTGACCTTGTTGAACAATGGCGTCAGCAAGGATCTCAGCTTTGTCTTGATCTGAGTAAACAGGGCCGTTTACACTTTGAAGAGGAGGTAAGGGTCGTTTGTCAGACTTTAAGGCACGCTGCATTTGCCATGCAGTCTGGTGAGTTGTATCCAGGGATTTCACTTTTTCACTCCACTTGTTATCCCGGTATTCCTTGAGACTGTCCCTCAGGAATTGGGAGTGGCGATTTAGTACAATCCTGTCTTCTTCCTCTCGGGTCCTGGCGTAGACCCTTCGGAGTCGTCTATTTGTCCGAACCTCGGCTTTTAGAGGTTCCGGGAGGTCCTCTGTATGCCGGTGCCTGCTTATGTCCTCCACTACTGTGTTTTCATGGAAGGCACTCAGGATGGCTGTCTCTAGACGTCCTACGGCCTCCTCTAGTCCCTGAGGAGCGCGGATCTCAGGGATTTCGATTACGGTTTTCAGACGCCTTTGATAGGCCTTCCAGTCGGTTGTCTTCTTGATGCGGTGGTTTACTCTGTTAAGGTTCACACCCAGTTGTAGGAGTACTGGGTTGTGATCTGAGGTTCCTTCCTCCAGAGTGTTTATGTCCAGCTCCTCCCTGATGTTTTTCAGGAGTGCAATGTCTAGGACTGAAGGTCTCCCATGTCCACGGGGGAGGTCTTCGCAGAGTCTGGATAGTTTGCGACCATCGTTGTTCGTGTAGGAGCAATGCCATTCTTCTGATTTGCAGTTGAAGTCTCCTATAATGATTTTTGGGGAGTGTCCTGTGGCTAGATGCTCGATGTCTTCTCCTAGAAGTGTTGGTGACTGCGACGCTTCCTTTTATACCCCCACTCGGGGCCGAAGGTTATATCTGCGCAGGCGTTGGTCGTTGTTTATGTTTTCCGGATGGTGCTGTTGTTGCTGCGCTAATTACGCTTGAGTTTTTGCGATTTTAGATTTGTCGATTATTGTCTTCCATACTGTTGGTAGTTTTAATGATTCGTCCCTTTTATTCAAATCACCTTGCTTTTTCAATTTCTTCAAAGGGACGAATCATTAAAACTACCAACAGTGGGAATGACCCCCATTTTGTTCCGCCATTTAGAATTCGTACCGCAAGTTTACCACTCCATCTCTAAACCACAATAATTAATTTTTGCACAAAATTTGAATTTTTAGCTATACCGCGAACACACAGACCGACGGAATCGAGAAAACATATTTTTTGGTATATAGTGAATGCAGATATCTAAAAAAAATCTCGAAGGATGATTCAGGATTACAATATTTCCCTTTTGCGAGGGAAGTAAAAAGTAAACAAAGCTTTTTAAACAGCAATAAAAGTTTGACTTATAAGTTGATAACAAACCACTGATTACTAGGTACTGAGGAAAGCCATATATATAATATTAGTTACTTTACTTTAGAATTCATACCTTTTAAGGGCACTATAATATGGTCACCTCAAGAAATACCTATTTTTTAATGTTAATTAGTTTGGCACCGACTTCCTAAGTCAAACTATTTTTACCTAGGTTTTTACTTTTTAGTGCTTTGTTAGGTCGGTTTTATTTTTTTCGAAAATTTTTTATTTTTATTTCATTTGTTTTATTTTTTGTTTTTATATTTATTTTTAAAATTATTTTTTATTTTAGTTTTTTGCTTATTTTTTAAAAAGATTAATTTCTTATTTGTATTACGAAATCTTTCTTAATATTTGTCGTGTATATATTATATGTTTACCAACACAACTTCATTGTTAATATTACTTTTCATACGTGTAAATCAGTTTGTCATATATTCATGTCTCCCCGCACAGCTTCTTTTATTGCACATACCCCTTTTAATTTAGCGACTTCTTTTTGTCTAGAACCTCCCTGGGGTATTGCCTTACAATACCGTTAAAACTCTATTCAAATCCGTTGACTAATTGCAGAGAAAATCGCAAACATCCACACATATACATACATATACACACAGGTCGAAAACAAAACTTGCCTTTTTTCAAGTCTGTTAAAAATAATAATAATAATAGTCTACTCCTACGCCATTATAAAAATGATATCAACTAATGGTATGCCATTGATAAGCATTACCTTAAAATATATACAGTGTTCCAGTTCCAGGGCGTGCGGTGAAATTTTAAGAAGGGAAGCAATTTTTAGAAACTTACCTATTTGTAATGTAATTCGATTCTTCGACCATTTTTTGCAAATTCGTCAATGACGTCATCATAAAAACGTCGATGCTTCGACATATTTTGGATAAGTTTATTTTCAATGGACAACAGCGACGTATGCGAAGTCTCTCCTGCCCCGTTGAATTTCTCACGAAATTGTTTATACGTTAAGTGTTGTGTTGGCGGTGACTAATTTCCAACTGTTTATTAAGGACGTGTTCAATTCTGGTTTTGCCGAAGACTTTTTTTATGACGGCCTGCAAATGCGCTTTGGACATAATGTGTCTTTTTACAGCTTTATGGAAATTGTTTAAATCGGAAAAACCAGTTTTATTCCAGAGACCTTTTTCATTTTCAAAAAGTAAACATGGCCAACAAAATAATTTACTTATATTCTCACACCCTGTTAGGCATTTAAATTGTTCGTATTGTTTTTCTGGATAAAAATGTCTAATACAGTTTTTCATTTTTGTGGTTAAATTTTTCGTAGGCGGTTTTGTCCTTCCTTTGGAAATTATTTGAAGCTTATCAGCGAAGTTTAATGTTGAAAATCCATTTATTATTAAGACACACACCACACATTCACACACACTCTTCTTACTAAATTCTCAAACATTTTGAACGTTATTACCGACAGCCGAAGTTGACGGTATTTCCATATCCATGTCCGTATTATTGTCTTCCATATCGCACCATGCACGACACGACGTACGTATCACGTACTCCCACATAGCTTCCACCCCCACTTAAAGCACGCGACTGACGCAAAAAATTGCAAACAGCCGGTGGAAAGTTCGATAACATCTGGCTCGATTCACAGGAAATCAAGCATACAGGACTTGGCTGCAGAGAAGCTAGCGGCCCGCATAGGTTCTATTCGATTGCTATTGTGGCTCGGTCGGAGTCAAGGCCGCATTTATTATGGGCTTGATAATTGAGATAATATTTTAGCATTTTTAATAGAAACTAAATTAATGGTTTCCTATTTCAAAAATTACATTTTAGAAGATGTTTTGTAATTTTTTTGGGGAAGCACTGCTTCCCCTGCTTCCATGGACTGCACGCCCCTGCAGTGTTCTATTCAAAATTTTAACCCTAATCTTTTATGACGAGAAGTACATCATAACCAATAGTTTGGGTCTCTAATTGTTTATAAAAATTTCGAAAAAAACGAAAACCATATTAAATTGCTTTTACATGAATATTATGAATTATTATTTTATATCAAAATCCAGATTGATCGCTCAAAAGGCGGCTTTATTGTCATCGGGTATAAATGATAATATCTTGCCGAATGCAGAATTTTCAAATTCGTATATAGAGAGTTGAAATTAAATAACTGAGTACTCAGACATTCGGTTCCAGTTTCTCACTACATCCTTCAACTAATGTCTCATTAATATAATAATAATGCGTTATAAATGAGGATATCAGGTTTGTTATATCGGCCGCATAAATTAAAGACACGACTAAGAATTTTGTCGGAGAAGAAACGGCCGCTTTATTTTTAGTAAATTTGAATTATTCGTCTTAAGCGTGGGAAAATTATAGAGTTAATCATTTGCACTTCCTAAACGGGAATTCTAATTTTGTAAATACGAAACGCGAAATGAAATTGATAGATCGGCGGATATTCCCAACATAACTGCGTATTTTGAACAAAACAAAATGAGAGATGGTAAATTATTTACTAAGTCAAACTGAGATTACAATGGGTTCCGGGGTAAAAATGTGTCGAAGGCAACGAGAAAGCGAATGATTTCGTCAGAAGCGAATCGAAGCTTCAATTACACTGACCGACAAGATTTTTCTAACCCAGGCCAGCTCATTATTTTCACAATGGAAATACCCTCCCAATAATAAAAAAAACATTCGGAAAGCCCTAATACGTACCATTTTTTAATAGCCTAATTAGAACTTTATTGTGGGCGCGGCTAAAATGGGCCCATTTTACAACGGAAAAATTACCTAGACTGGGTTGTTTACAACATTAGACATAAAATAAACGTTAAACATCATTCTTCTGTTGACTTTCGAATTGAGTGGTTCTCTGTGTATCGATAAGCAAGTGTATGTGAAGACGAGAATGTCAAGTCAAACGCGCCGAAGTTGCAAAATTTCTCATGACAAATTTTATTATATTTGTGGAGAATTTCTGGTGAAATCACAAGACAGTGTTAATTGGGGATCAAGATAAGCGGTGGGCTCCCCATGTGTGCTGTGTTAGTTGTAGTGTATCATTGGTGCAGTGGATCAAGAGAAAGAGAAAAATTATGCCTTTTGCAGTTCCAATGGTATGGCGAGAACTCACCAATCATTCTGACGATTGTTATTTTTGCCTGACAAAGACTGAAGGTTATTCCAAAAACGGAAAGCACAATATAGAATATCCAAATTTGGAATTTCCCGTACGACCTGTTCCTCATAATGCATATTTGCCAGTGCCGATTGCGTCTTTAAATTGACACGCTATTGATTTGGGAGATAATGGAGATAACGCATCATCAGGCAGCTCAGAAGAACCGTGCACCGATCCCACTTTTACCACAGGTCCTAGTTCCGGCGAGCCACATTTGATTGTTCAAAGTGAATTAAATGATTTAGTACGTGATTTGGGGTTATCCAAGCAACAGTAACTTCTGGGTTCCCGTTTTAAGGAATGGAACATATTGGCCAAATAAACAAAAATTAGGAATTTCAGAAAAAGAAATGCTATGTTTTCTGAATTCTGCAGTATGGAAAATTCTTTATGCGCGTGTACTGATATAGACAGTTTAATGCAGGAACTTGATATTGAACATTCTCCCAGTGAAAAGAAATTATGAAAAGCTTACTAGGCAGGAACTCAGAGCATGGAATTCATTTGTTAATGCAGTAAGAGGATTTTTAGAATGGAAGTGGATGAAACTTATGTACAATTGGTGCCAGAATATCGTTAAAAATTCACTTCCTCCGTTCCTATCTGTCATTTTTTCCCAAAAATTTGGGAGCTGTTAGTGACGAGCAGGGTGGAAGGTTTCACCAAGATATCAGAACAATGGAAATTCGGTACCAAGGACGATGGGATCCAGTCATGATGGGTGACTACTGTTGGTTTTTGAAGAGAGAAGATAGGACACTCATAAACGAAAAAAATTAAGTTCAATTAGTGTTTTAAGTTAATATTTTTCTCGTTTGCTTTTCTCTTAGATGTATGGTATATTTAATAGGCGAAAACTGTAAACAGTCAATAAAGAGGGTTAAGAATTTTCTGAAATCATTTTTTCTATAGATATTAAGTATCGTAACATTCGATATGGTTCTACAACTCTAACAAGAAAACCCTACGTGCTACAACTTTCTATTTGTCATTTACGTATTTGGATAGATCTATTATATTATGCTATTCTGATTCGTGTTACAACAAAAAATTTTTTTTTGTCGGCCAGTGTTATTGGGTCCAGACCTTGCCTGCGTATAAGTGAACAATACTGCTTGCAGATCCTGAACATATGCGCCTAGGAAAAGACTAAGAAGATTTGGTCGAGGAGGAACTACTGCTGACAGGCAAAAGAAATACTATCCAACCCATGTAGATCTAAAGCAACTTGGTTGATGTTAAGGAATCGACAGGTGATTGAAGACCTAATTGCTATTTTGACAGGACTCTGTGTCCTAAATAAGAGGTAGAGTAGGAGGATACCCAAGGATCAATTATAGACACTTATTGGGCAAAGCGTCGACACTTATTTTTGGACACGACACATCTTTACCACTTTAAGTGGAAAATGTCTCTACAGTGTGACATTGGTTTCCGGTATGTTTCTAAAGGGGGCTTTAATATTACCAAGTTGTTACTGATTTTTATCCAAAATAATTTTCCTTATATTTTTTATGATTTCCAACAGCACATTGTATATGTATGTGTATGTACCTAAAATGGGTATGTTTTTTTGAGATGCATTGCGTCTAAAATACACCCTGTGCGTATTTTAGACGTATACATGGATTTTCTAACCTCGAAATTCTCAAACTTCAGCCCTGTGTTTTAAAATTTTTGGGTTTTCTCTACTTCTTTTTGTACATAACGATAGTGAGTTGTGTTGCAGAGTTTTCGCGTGGTAGTACCATTTTTAGGTATTTCTTCCAGAGTTATTGTTAAATTTGCAAAATCAACTTTATTTAATGGGCAATCTACTCATCCGAGGTAAACTAACACATTTTGGACATAAGATGGAAACTAGATGTATGAAATGATAGTAAAAGGAGAAAGAGGAACTAAAAGTCCAGTCAACCTGCTTGTATCAAGATACAATACTGGAGAGCAGATTCGAATTTACTATGTATGAAATGAGTCCATATGGAGACCTAAAATGTGCCCATCTAACACATTCCCGGAACAAAATGAAAATGATGTGTTTAAAATGTGATCACTCAACACATTTAAGTAACAAAACGGAAATAATTCCGAAATTTTCCGACAAAATACAGACACAACGTGTTGGAAAAGTGTCGACACTATGGTGACCGAATTTTGTTATTGTGTCCAAACTAGTACAATATAGGAAAATTCTAGATATATGGTGTCTAAAAGATTATCCGTTAGGCACAAACTCTTAAGACTATTGAGTGATATTGTGTCGACACATTTTTTAAAATTCGACACTGTGTCAAATAGGGCACGATTCCAAGAACAAGTCTCAACACTATTGAGGCACAAAAAAACTGTACTCAAATTTGAATATATATTTTGCTCCTTGGGTCCCTATTACCATGTTAGCACGTGTGAAAAGTGAGCAAGACTACGCTAGAATACCTTTGACGTGGAGTCCCACTCCAAGGAAGAATCATATTCCTCGACTGGGGCAAGATGCTCTCGTTCATGAGGAGGACTGGCCGCCTTCGTGGCGAGTGGAGCGAGGTGGATGGGACCGGGGTTAGCGAAAATGACCTTTCAGGCCTAGATTTTACTACTATTTCTAGTAAGTCAAACTTTGGTACTACAGATGAGAAAGCTCTGTTATAGTGATGCCGTCGCTCCTCTCGACGAGATGTGAGAGTAATTTCCTTTCGATTTGAGATATGGAGAATTTCTCATTTCTCCTGAGCATGAAACATATTTATTTTCTATATTATTAATTTTAAATAAGATACATTATTAAAAAACAAAAAGCCTGACTGCTCATTTATTTCCTACAGTTTATATAGAATATATTTATATGTGTATATATTTGTAACGACGTCTTTATATCCATCATGTCCAGTATTTTTTTTTATTTTGCGCAAAATGACTTCTCAATTCTGCCATATTAAATTGAAACTGATAAATATTTGTATAGTTGGTGATACTCGAGAGAATATTAAGAATCTTTTGACTTCTTATTCAGTAAAATCTATTTGACCGAGTAAGTTATGAACATCATAATAGCTATATTTACATGTGTTGCACAAAAGAATTAGAGCTTAAAATATTACATTAAAAATAAGGACCAAAAGTACATATATCATCACAAAACATGAAACTTACTTTATTATACACTGCCCCTAAGACTTCAATGTATACTACTCATTTCTACTTTAGAATTCGTACTTTATACGCCAACAGTTTAAACTTCGACTTATTAAATGTAAACGGTCACATACTCTAGAAAACGTGCCAATGCTTGTCTTCAAAGACACAGAAAATAATAAAACAATAATTAAATAAATAATAATAATGAAACCCCGAAAACGAACACGGGCTAAGGCGGAAATAACGAAACGCTAATCAACTCAAAGGTTTGTCGTCTCCACAACCCGCAAAATAGGTTGGACTTGGTTGCATGCTTAGTTAGTTATCTGAACTGATTAAGATGACCTACATTTTCTAAAACATATCATGTGATAGCCACAACTAGTAGCAATAATCAGTTATTAAAATAGTCTTTAAATTGAACATTATTGGTGTGGCAGCTATAAGTATTATGTTGTCGCCGCCCAAATAGTCCAGGAAACTTTGAGTTGCTGTCCGCCAAAGCCTGCTGAGATGACAAAAAAATAAATTATGAAAACCAAAAGTTTCGTTGAGGCCACTAAATATGTTTAGTTGATTCAAGTCTTTTGTCCAACAGTGCGATCAAGTCCAATAACTCGGTTATTGTGGGTGGAAACGAAAAAAAAATACGAAAGTTGCAGGGGCTGCTGAGAGCTACAACCTAAAATTATTTTCGATTCTACAGGGTTGAGGATAAGTTTGCCACAAACTAAACTTACATTTTTTTTAAAGGAGCACCCTGTATATTGTTTTATTTTCAAATTCCTCGCTTTTTGTCCATTCGCCCAATGTAGGGTATGTGGAGTCTATACAAATAATTGACGTTAAGAGACCACCTACTTTGACTAGTTGCGAAAAATGAGGTTTTTTAGTAGCGTTATAATGAAAATTATGTGACATTTCTATTTTTGTGGAATGTTGCTTCGTCAGTAAATAACACAAAAAAATCAGCAAATCTTGGCTCTCTTTGAATTTATTGTTTTGCCCAGTGACAAACATCCAGTGGGCCTTATTTTACAACTGAAATTAAACTGTCAAAAATACAAATTTAAACGTCAAGTAATGCTGGTGATTCAGTTGTGTAACAACACAAACAAAAATACATCACGAAAAGTATCCTGATAGAACACAATCACACAGAAGCGCTTTTGAAAGGCTTTTGGAATGGTTTGATGAGACCGGAAATGTAGAATACACTAAAACTGATCGAGCCAAACTTGTTTTAAATGAGGAGAACGAGTTAGCGATAAACTTAAAAAAGTTATAGATACATATTGACTCAAGAAGAATTTCAAAGAAAACAGATATAAGTAAAACCATTATTCTACGAATTCTAAAAAAAAGCAATCACGGTCAACTCCTTCAAGAATTGTATGAGGATAATTATCACAGGCGACTAGATTTTTGTACTGGGCACAACAACAAATTCAGAGAGAGCCAAGATGTACTAACTTGTGTTATTTACTGACGAGGCAACATTCCACAAAAATAGAAATGTCACTAGACATAATTTTCATTACTACGCTATTGAAAATCCTCACTATATTCGCACCAGACAAAATAAGTGGTATCTTAACATCTGGCGAGGAATTGTTGCAAATTTTGTCATCAGTCCGCATTTTTTTGAAGAATGGCTTACTGCAACACTATTAGCCAAATCTCTATTAAGATCCGTAATCAAATATGATTTATACATAATGGTGCCCCAGTGCACTATACCCCTGATATTCGTGCATTTCTTTATGAACAATTTCAAGAACGCTAGACAGGAAGAGGAGGTCCGATTGCTTGGCCGCCTACATCCTTTGACTTAACAAAAATGAACTTTTTTTGAGGTTTTGCTAAAAATGTAGTATATCAAACAGTTCAGACTACAAAGGAAAATAAGAAGGAATGAATCCAAAGTGCAATTAACAAAATTAATGAGATTAAGAGATGTTAGCGTATTTTTTGGAAATCGTTTTATACGATTTTTTACTTAGTATTGTTTTTTGATTGTTATTTTTTTATTTTTAACTTCTAATTGCTCTAGAGTGGACAACTTAACAACTAGTCTAAACTAGTTGTTGAGTTGTCCTAGCTATCCTAACTAGTTTAAAACAGGTTTGGCTCGATCAGCTTTCGCATATTTTACATTTTTCGTCTCATCAAACCATTGCATAATCTTGCAAAAGCGCTTCTCGTGTTTGTCTTCTATTAGGATACTTTTCCTGATATTTTCTTTCAAACAATTCCTTTCACATGCTCCTAACACATAAATCATATCGATCATTTCCTAATAACTACCAGTTTGTATTACTAGATCATTGTTATACTACCATTTGTAGTTGTGAAATTTTTGGATTAAATCTTTTTTTATTAGTGATAATTTTTATTTTTTGAATAATACTAAATAAAACTAAATAATAACATAAAACAAAATGGACGCTGAAAGAAGAACAAGTTGCGATATTTTGCCGTAATAAATTGAGATGTTCGCCTCTAATATTTTCAAAAAGTGACCATAAATCTCGAACGACTCTGTATAGACCTCATACCGCTATTAAAAAAAACTAAAGAAAAACACTGCATTTGAAAGAAACCTACATTTGGAAGTTTTTACCATGCTAAAATGATTCTTGCTAACGCCTTAAAAAAATACAGGGTATCAAATATACCTCAGATATTTTAGAAAAGTGGCCATAAATCTTGAATGACTCTGTATAGACCCCACAAAACCTATATTGCGTGAATGGCCAAAAAGGAAGGAATCTGAAAATAAAGCAACATACAGGATGTTCTATTTAAAAACAGTTGGTTTGGTTTGTGGCAAACTTATCCTCAACCTGTATGAAAATAATTCTAGATTGTAGCTCTCAGCAGTCTCTACAACTTTCGTATAATTTTTTTTTCTAATTCCCAAAGTAACTAAGCTATTGGACTTGAAAGCACTGTTGGACCACCTTGTATTTATAAACATACTCAGGGTAAATCTTTATTATCTGTAGGGCGATTTAAAAACATTATCGGAAATCTTCGGAAAACCGATTTCAATTTTATTACGAAATTTGTTACTTTGTACTTATTTAGTTGCACTTTTTAAACATCAAAAATATGTTTTCGTTATCTCTACACATCAAAATAAATTCTCTAATTATACCATACGCCATAACATAAACAAACGACGCACAGATATCCACCAGAGAGAACATAAACGCACAACAGATCAACAAAACCGAATACGAACAACAACAATTAAAGCAAAACAGGTATTCGACGCACCAGAAGAACAGCACCTGCCTCTGATTCCCACGGTGAAGGGGAAGTCCAATTATCTTTAGCCACCTCTCTGCAACTTTAAAAGATTGAAGGAGCTAGTAAAGCATTACCGTACGATGGCAACTTATGATTTAAAGATGCCCTTCGGTCGTCAAGGTGTACGCCGGGCTCGCACCCAGTTTTTTTCTCTCGTACTCCACCTCATATTGTTGCACTTGCGAGTGCTGCATTTGTTTACGGCAGTTATTGTCCCGGAGGAAGGTGCGCTATTTTTGTTAATCGTAATGAGTAGTTTGGTTAGACAGTTTAATAATATGCTTATAAACTTATTTTCTAGATTTTAATAGACAAGACGTAACAGGTCATTTTCAATACACAGCGTATCATAAATATAAAAGGGATACACTACGGATGATTGACAAGTTAAATTTGAGTTGGCAAACAGTTTTGCTCGAAAAATAATGTAAATGAGAAAAAAAAGTTAGTCACGTGATTAATCCTAGCGGTAGAAATTGACATTTTTTTTTTCAAATAAAAATTTTAAAAAAGTAAAACTGGCTTCGAAAAATGCACTAAAAAGTGACAAATAATGTTTTATTTCATCTAAAAAATTCTATTCTATAAAGTCGGCGCCAAACTTATTCTTAATTACCTAACAACACATTTATTTAGGTATGGGTGTCCCATTTTTATAGTATCTCCGTTTTTTTTATAGATAGAAAGTTGAGATTTTCGCGACTTTTTCGTAAAACTAAAGATGCCGTTAACAAAATTTTCATAGTCCTTTTAGTTTTTAAGATACAGAGCTAAATTGGAAATGTTGCATTTTTAGGCACCCCTCGTAACTTATCGAAAATGTGAAAACTGTTTTTTATATAACTTTTCCCATAGAACTCAATTCCACCTTCAGAGGATTAAGAAAAGGTCAAAAAGTTATCGGACCCTACTTTGTTTTTTTTAAACGGAACACACTATATATTTATAGACTATAAAATTTGTCTTTTTTTACCTTTTCAAAAATATGTGATAGTATGCACTTTTTCTCAGGAACAAGCAAATAAATGATCATTTTCTGAAATTAAATGCATAATTTAATAGTAGGCTAGGGCGATTGCTTATGACTACAAACAAAAATAAATGTCAAATATCTTATCGGTTCTTGGATCGATTTTTTGTTTATAAAGCAGTTTATAAACGTTCTTTTGGTATTTTTATTTAATTGATATTTATCAATTTCTTCGAATAATGGCAGCGTATGAAAATTATGAAAAATTTGATAGGCTGGTGTGTTTTATATAGAGTTATGAAAATTCTGAAGAAGCCTCGGAATTATATTTCCAAAGTAAGTAAGCTGTTATGGCTATGAAAATATGTATTATCATTATGTTTTTGCTTGTTAAATATCCAGAAAGAAGGCAACCGTTTTTTGAGATATTTGCTCGTTTGAAAGCAAATTTAGTTTAGCACGGATCATTTGTTCACCCCCGTCGTAAAACATACAACAAAGAGAACAGAGAAAGAAAAGAGATAGATGTTTTGGAATATATAGAAGCAACAGCAAAACACCTTCGTCCTCATGTAGAAAAATTGAGAAGGAAATTGGTGTGCCAAAAACTGACGGTCAGAGGATCTTGAAGAAATATAAGTATCATCCATACAAATTTAATGCAGTGCAACATTTGCATCCTGGCGATTCCGAGTGCCGGGCACTGTTTTGCCAGTGGTATTTGCAACAAATCGATGCTAATGATTTATTTGGCTTGGCTTTATTGGGACTTGTTATCTGGTCAGACGAATGCTTTTTTTTTCAAGTGCGGGAATTTTTAATGGTCACAATACCAATTTATATGATTTTTGAAGGAGGTCTAACAGCACGTAGATACCTAGAAATCGTTGAGGAAGTTATTCCAGAACCGCTCGAAAATATTCCATTAGGCCAATATAATGCTGTTTACCTACAGCAAGATGGTCCCAAGTCACAACTCTAGACTTTTAATGATCTGTTAGATGGCCTCTACGATCTCCAAATTTCTCTATTTTAGATTTTTTTATGGGGCTATATAAAAAATTAAGTAAATAAAACACGATATGAGGGCATAGCAGAACTTGGAGAGGCAATTCATTTAGCCTTTCAAAATCTGCGAATGAGACCAAGGGTTCATTTTAACGCTATTCAATGAATTACAAAAATGTACCAATTTTGCATTAGAGAAAATGGTCGTCAATTTAAACATCACCTTTAAAAATTTGTTTTTTCTTTTTTCTAATAAATGTTATTTTCTTGTGTTTGTTGTATTGTTGCTTTATGCTATAAAACTGTTGTTGCAAACTTACTGTTATTAAAAAATTCTATAGGTATTTTTATATAAAAAGATACCTATAAGCAAGGTATCCAATTCTTCGTTAGTAATATGTAACTCTCAATTGTTTGTTATTGTTATTCATGACCTACTATTAAATTAGGCATTTAATTTCAGAAAATTGTCATTTATTTGCGTGTTTCTGAGAAAATGTGCATACTATTATATATTTTTGAAAAGGTAAAGAACAGATAAATTTTATAGACTATAAATATACAGGGTGTTTCTTTTAGAAAAATAAAATAGGGTCTTTAACATTTTCGATAAATTATCTGATAGTTGAGATACGAAGGGTGCCTGAAAACGCAACACAGCCAATTTAGCGCTGTATCTTAAAAACTAAAAGGGCTATGATAATTTTGTTAACGGTAGCTTTAATTTTAATAAAAAATATAACACACTGTCGCGAAAACCGCAACTTTCTATCTATAAAAATAACGGAGATATCCCGCAAAAGTACCCAAAATGGGACACTCTATACAGATTATTTTTATGTCTAATACTACAAGTATAATGTCTTTATTAGTTTGACTTCGAATTTGTCAGATGAAATAAAATATAATTTTTTAGTTTTTAGTGTATTTTTTGAGGTCGGATTTATTTTTTTTTATAAAAATATTTATTTCATCCTTTTTAGTTCTATTTATACGAGTTTCATTGTAAAGGTCAAGTTTAACAAATAGCCAGTGAGTCCATGGCGTATTACGTAAGATCGTTATATAATAACATGTCTAAATATACAATATAAAATGGTAACATACATACTTTTTCTTCCTAACAGAAGGGTGAATGTATTTTCGAACGCATATATTGTTCAATATAACATCGAGTAAACCGTTGAGAATGGCGCCATTCCGCCATTTTTAACATTTTTTCAATATGTTTGCTATGGGATCACTTCAATAAGATCCTGAATATTTCTTGAAAATGTCATCCAAATTGGTCAAACCATCACGAAATAATCGATGTACATACAAATACCTACAAAAAAAAATACTAATATCGATTTGATAACCTCCCCCTTTATTTAAGTGTGTTAAGAATGGTAGTAAAAAGGTACTTTTTCTTAAAATTTGAAAAATGGTACAAGACGTTGCTTCTTTTTGATTTGATAGTTGTATGCCAAATTTTTCTCATTTTTTTAATTTGATTCTTTTTCATTTCACTGAATGTAAGCAAACTTAAATTAAGCTACCTATTTTTAATAAATGCGTCGCCCAAATGCATTTGTACTGCCAAGATACTACAGCCTGAGAGCTAGTTAATGCTCTCCATGTTTTTGAATGTGTAATATAATAATTAGGCAAAATTTAAACAATTGCTTTTTTATTCTTGTTTCAGTAAACAGAGCTAAGGAAATTTATTGTAATTTTTTCCTAATCGTGTATGGCAAATAATCCAGTTATTGGCTCGTCCGACTTTGATGACCCCTGGTTTAGACGATCTAAAAATATAATTAAATTCTCTTCTCCATGAGGCCATACTACAAAAGTGTCATCTACATATCTAAACCAACATTTAGGTTGTAAAGGAGCAGACCCCAAAGCAATTTTCTCAAAAGCCTCCATAAAGATGTTTGCTACTACAAGTTAATAGGGTAAGTAGTCTTTAAGCTATGCCGCGAAGTGACAGACAAACAGACCGACGCGACAAGCGGACCGACGAAATTGATAAAACATATTTTTTGGCATTTAAGGACGCTACAACATGAAGATAAGTAAAACCTGAGAGGGTGATTTTTTCGCGATTACAAACATTTTATTTGGCTTCCATTTTGAATTAGTACCACAGTTTTATTAGTTCACTTCTATACCACAATCAGTTATGGCACACCATTTGAAATCAATCCATTAAGCAGTTTTTTATGTCCGAATTTTTAAATATTTTATTAAGCCACCATTTTGTTCCGCCATCTATGATTCGTACCAAAATGTTACCAGTTGATTCCAACATAATACTTGATGTGTGTGCAAAATTTGAGATAAATTGGATAAGTAGCTTTTTAATCATTTTTCAACATTTCGCCATATTGAATGTTTACCAAAACGTTACCAGGTCATCCCCATATGACCCTTAATTTTGGACCAAAATTTGTCAATCGGGCAAGTAGTTTTTCAGCTATGCCGCGAAAAGACAGACAGACCAACGACTACAATACTTCCCTTTTACGAGGGAAGTAAAAATAAAGTAGATTTGATGTGTTTTACCGATTTTTGTTTTCTTTCCAAGGGACTATACCCTGTATAGTGACCAAAAATTATTTTGATTGCAACAAAATAAACAAATTTGGCATGCTTCGCCGTTTTTGGAAATATTCTTTATATTTTATTCTTTTTAATATATATGATCAAAAAATCGAAAATGAAGTATCTACGCTTATGAGTTCCATGTTTTTGGTATTTTTTTAGTAACTCTAAAACGTCGAAAAACTCATATTTTTCGAAAATTTTTGCGAATCCAATACTCGCCCTATATATAATATATATAATAAAATATCATATTCGCTGATGTATGAGGAAGTAAAAATGATGTTCAAATATTTTTCAAGGGACTTTTGCTTTATACGTGGACGCAAGTTCGCCACCACAAAGAATATTAATAACATACTTTATGCATATGTTGGTTCCGGTAGAATAAATTAAAGTCTATCGTGTATGCCACTTAATGGCAGAGAGCGGAAAAGAAGAGGATTATCATGTGATGAAGAGCAACGCATCGCAAACAAGGAAATTAATCCGTTTGGCCGTTATTATTTTATTGTTGCGGGACCCCCCTTAATTACGGCAAATTGACGCTGCATCCCGGCGGACTGCGAATCGCGGCAGCATCATCGATGATGATGATCCGGTATACCATGCCGGCAGTGATTGTAAATTGGCGGACCGCTTAATTGTGGGAGAATGCTCTTGAGTTTCGCAACTCGATCGTGCATCCTGATTATCCTTAGTCCTTAGTCCAGTCGAAAATGCATTTGTTAAGTCTCTGAGATAATGCATCTAGGAATAGAGATATTTTATTTACAAAAGCCCATGAACGTTATTAGCGAGGGTATAAAATGTATACTAAATACTCAGTAAATTGTAGTCTTTAAGGAAAACCAACATAACAGTTTTGATACTCTCACTATTTGCTTTATTTAAAGTCAATGCTCTCACTGTTCTCTTTTAGATTATGTTTTTACTTCTGTCGTAAAAGGGAAGTACCTATTGTAATCGTGGAATCATTGTCCCAGATTTTTTCAAATCTTTACGTTTAAGGGTTTTTAGACACCGAAAAACATGTTTTCTCAATTACGTCAGTCTGTTTTTCTGTCGGTCTGTCTGTTCGCGGCATAGCTAAAAAACTACTTACCTGATTGACATGAAAAATTTGGTCAAAAATGAAGGGTCATATGGGGATGATTTGCTTACATTTTGGTAAAAATCCAATATGGCGAAACAAAATGGCGGCCTAATAAATTTTTAAAAAGTTATTACTAAAAAACTGCTTATCCAATTTACCCCAAATTTTGCAGAAAAATTACATGTGATATGAACTGGTAAAATTTTGGTACAAATCCAAGATGGCGGAACAAAATGGAATGTTAAAAAAACTATTACTAAAGAACTCCTTAGAGAATTTACTTCAAATTTTACACAAAAATCAAGTATTATGTAGGAATTAAATGGCATAATTTTGGTACGAATCCAAGATGGCGGAACAAAATGGCGGCTTAGTAAAATATTTAAAAATCTGCCTGAAAAAACTACGTCATGGATTGATTTCAAGTTGTGTGCAATAATTAATTGTGATATAGAGATGAGCTGGTGTAATTCAAGATGGCGGAACACAATGGCGATCAAATAAAATTTTTGTAAGGGTGAAAAAAATCACCGTCTCAGGTCTATCTGTCTATCATTTTGGGGCATAATTTAAAAACTGTTTATCTGATAGACTTAAAATTTTGGCAAAAAATAATGGTTATATGGGAATATGTTGGTAAAAATCTAATATGGCGCAACAAGATGGCGGCCTAGTAAAAAGTAAAAAAAAATATTACTAAAAAACTAATTATCCACTTTACCTCAAATTTTGCGCAAAAATCAAGTGTTGCATAGGAATCCAAGATAGCAAAACAAAATGGTGGACTAATAAAATATTTAAAAAAGCAGTATGTGCGACAATTTGATGCTGTACCAACAACTAATGGTTGGACCGATGAATAAAAGGCTACGTTTCTAAAAGTGTGATTAAGATGACCGGCTTTGGATTCATTAAACAGCATTCGCGCGAGTCATCAACCAAACTATCAGCACCTTGTTTATTCATTAGAGTCTCGATTTAGAGATCAGCACCGTCAAGAAATATGCAGAATCCAACCTAAAACTAGGATGGCCGAACTACAAACTTAGCTTCTGAAATTGTACGAAAGGTCGAGTCACCGAAATAATTGTTCTGAAGAAACTGGAGACGCATTCTGGGTGATGCGTTGTACTGGTATAACAACGGAAAAGTCGAGAAAATACTTGATTGGAAACATTCTATTACGAACAGGTTTCGTGCGGGTTGAAGATATGTTTTCTAGTTCTAGTATAATTAAGTACGAAGAGGTGATTGCGTCTTTGGAACCAGTCAAACAAATAAATAAGTGGAACATACCAAAATGGATTCACGTAGCAAGAAAATCAGGCTAACTAAGGATATTTTACCAGCTATGAAAACATTTGTTAGAAGGCCAAGGAGTTTATATTCATTGAAGGCAACATCTTTGATCCTAGAGACAGCCAAACCGGAAAGACAGATTTAATAAATCATAGACTCCACACTCAACAGGTACATCCAATTAGATAAACGCCACGAAGGTTGCTACTTACAAAACAAGAAAAAGTTGAAAAACACGAGTTATGAACGAACCCGTAATAATATAAAAATATTTTAACTGAATTGGTAAATTGGCTTTACCCTGAATTTCCTTTTTTATAAATCCTTTCTTCAGCAGTTAGTAATTTATTTTTATATACAAGTACAAATTATGTTATCTTTTATATATAAATGGAAGGGTTCATAAAGAGGGAAGCTCTGGGTAAAGCCCGTTTACCAAACAGAGAGTCCGCAAAAAACCGAAATAGTATTTTATTTAAGAGCAACTTGGTTATTACTCCCGAAGATGAAGTTTGCGAGTACTTCCGTGTAAAATTCTATGCTTTTTCTGTGACTATAACACGATATAAATAAAACACGTTTAATGTATGTAGTTTATAAATATAAATGTTAATACCATACAAATCCAGGATATTTTTAGTTTTTTTTTACTTTTTACTTATTAAATTTTCAAATAACTTAGAAGGTACATTTCTAAAATTTCTAAATCTCTCACCTAATGTCTAAACATTAGCCGGCGTTTCTTTTATAAATCTGCTAATTCTCATTGTGGTGACCCCTTTAGTCTTTTATGTTCTGTAACCTTATTTATGAAAAGTTTCAATATTAATATTTTCTTTAATAGCAAGCCTACTCTTTAGCATCGAGTAATGTGCCCATAATGAGGAAGATTTATACTTTTCTGACAACTCTCCAAAATAAGCAAGAAGGGCTTTTCCGAAAATGAATTAACATTCTTTTGACTTCGCCATTCTATAAATAATTTATATACAATTTTATACTTTTTCCTTGAAATTCTGATAATAATACGTTCAAAGTGGTTTTTGCTGTTTCAATAATATTTGGCGGTGTACTATCAATCTAACTTTGATCGCTTAAACTCATTTTAAAGGAAATTATCTAACGTTTAAGATAGAAATTTAGGCAAACCAATTTATTTTCAATATAAATGTGACAGTATATAATATATAATTATGGAGTCGCGATTATGCTCTTTTGTTTTTTCATGGCATTCGCGATGAATTGTTTTACCATTAGGTACTGTATTGGGCAATACAAATTGTTAAACGATAGAAGTGTTTTGTGATGGGTAACAGCCCGTGAGTAATAAAATCTTTACCCACAGGTATGTTGTCTATCCACGGCATAGGGAATCAATAACATTATCTAACTAAAATCACTTTTGTAATAAAATGATTTGATAGTCGTAGAAAAACATGTTATTCTCCATTTAAAGACAATGAAACGAGATAATCTGTCAAAGCCTGTGAACGTGATATTATCACGATTACAGTATTAAAAATATTGCAAATTTTTTTTTTAAATAACCGGTCAATTGCCGGTTTTGCCCAAAAATTCTCTAGTTAGGGATCATTTCTTTTTAGGAATAGTAAAATATGACCGTGTGGTTCTATACATAATATAAATATTATTAGCTTTAACTAAAAGGTTGGATTTATTTTAAGAAAAGTTTTTGTTAAATTTTATTACAGATTGTTTCTACGCACTTATCCTTAATGAATATTTAATTTTGTCCAGAAAAATAAAAGATGGCACAATTTCAATACATAAACATTAAACATTACTCTAAAACAATGTATGGGACTAAACAGTGTTACACTTTTCTATCCGTGATAAAATGAAGGATTCGTAATAAAGCCAGTTCCGTAAAAAGACAAATTACCGATTTTTTCCTTTTTTACAACGTGACAAGTTTTAGTTGAAATAAAAAAAGGCGTGACTTTTTTTAGTAAATTCACTGTTAACAAAGATGCAAAAAATGACGTCACTTCATATCAGAAAAATGTCTACTATACTTTACTTTGTTTCTGCCAAAATTTAATCTAATGAAATTACAAGGGAGGAAAGACTAGTGATCCAGTTTATTAAGACACCCAGTAAATCATGTACCTTAAAAAGATAAAAATCCTTTCCATTAACTTCACACTCATATCCCACTTATCAAGTATGAGTAAGATAATGGGGATGTATATTAATATTGACCTTTTAAATTACTTTGAAATGTACGAGTTAAACAACGACATGCGAGACGATTACACTACAACTAGAACAAAACCATTGAATTCCATTCAGACATCCAGATTGTTTCCCTGGATATACCTAATGTCTGACATGACGTATTTAAAAAAAATCGCCTCCTATGGCTCCCGTATAGTGACTGTCTGAAAGTCGTTTGTCCAAAAAAGCCACCTTCTTTTCCGCAAAGGTCTTGCGCGCCTTGCCTAATCTGCAAGTTTTAAGGGCCGATAAGCCTTAGAGGCTAACCGAACCATAGTGGAAGAAGATCCTAAGATACCTTTAGCAAAAAGACGGCAATGGTCTACCTGATAATGATAAGACAGTGCCATTTTCCGTTTATGCTCAGGGTAACCACGGTAGCTAGGATTTGCACTCTTGATCGTCTCTCCATAGATACAAAAACGTTTCCTGGTTCTGAATAGGTAATGAAAAGAATATGCTGATAAAATGTGTTGACTATTCTTTAATAGGGACATACAAATACATAATTCTTACATCTAACTACTTAACTTGGAGGAAGTATAAATAAAGAAAATTTTACTGTCTTGTTCTTTAAATCTAAGATAAACTGTTATTTTTTAATAATTGAGGAAAACATTGGTATAGGTAAAATTATAAAAAAACAATGGTGGCTGTGAGTTTGATAGGAAGAATGTCTGTGTATCCTAAGGACTTAAAACACTGGTGTATTTGACAAATACACAAATACTTGTGCATTTGGCAAGCATCCAAGGAAGATGCTCGATCCAACTACTTGTGTATTTAACAAACATTTGAATTCATTTAACAATCACCCTTTGACGTGGCTATATTTATCAGCAACCGATGACAAATAAACAAATTCCGAATGTTTGTACAAGTAGACCATGCAAACGACATGACAAGTATTCACAAGTATCGCTTATTTGTCGAAGGAAGACATTTTCCGGAAATCTTACAGGTTGCTATAGCCACGAACAAAAATAAAGGCATGCTATTAATTTATTAGCTATTAAACTTTTTTCCCAGTAAATGTAACTTTAAACCTTTATTTGGTACCCTGTACTTAGCCGTAATAATTCTATAATCTCACTGTACTATCGCATCTCATCGGACACCATTCAATCAGCTAACGGAAGCAACTATCAAGGAGGCATCGGTCGCGGCCCTCTCGATTCTCACGCTGCACGAGCCCCACGCCTACCACGATTTACTAATCGGACCCGCGAGTCGGCTTTCTTCTACTTCTTTTCAGGATTTTTTGCCGCCGAGATGCCGTGATTCAGATGCTGGGAACCAGATTAGATTCGAACTTAATCACCGACAATACCGACGAAATTTAACCGTAGTTAAATGTTCATAAAGAGGTCACGATAGTGTAACATTTTACCGAGTTGTGCAGGAAGTGCAGTCCTCAGAGTGTGATGAAAATATTTATTAGCAAAATCGCTTATTTTTAAAATTTACTCATTCTTTCGAATTTAGAATCTTGATGACCTCGTTACCAAAAAAAAATGCAAATTTTAATATATCCTATATTTACTTTATTTTCAACTAGATTACAATTAAGGGGCCGTCAGAGAATCAGTATTACTGTCAGTATTCGATATTATCAGTTTTCGTCAATATTTCGAATCACACGATCAATATTGGTATCGGTATGTGTCAGTATTTTACTTGAATACAAATTGATTATTGGTGTTGAGGGTTGCTTCCCCAAAGAGAACAATAAAGAAAAAGTCTATGTTGGTATCATTTTCATCATCATCAAGTTTATTATCAAATAAAAAGAAGAAAAAGAAAAATAAAAAATTTTAGATCCAAGATTGGATTTCACTGCGGCATAAATACACTCATTTATATTTATAAAATTATATCAAAAGAACAGACCTAGAGGATTACCGAAACTATTTTAAAATGCAATGTCCTTACATTGCAAAAGAAGCCACTAATATCAGGCAATCAATATCGCATAACTACTTGCTAGATGCCTATACCAATCTTAATATCAATCTAGGACAAAGTACCCAATGACTCCGAGGGACAAATAAATATAAAAAAATAACGATACATTTTTACAAATATAGAAACCGAATATTCATTTTATATTAAAAATAAAATCAAATTTGTTAAACTTATACATATAATAAAAAAAAGTGAGCCAAGTATTTTACCCGGATGCCCCGGATAAGTTGAAAATAAATTTCTGAATAAATTGCACGTTCGGATTTACGTTTTATTCTGCTTGTTCCAACTGTTAATATTGTGGTTGTATTTCATTAACTGAATATTCGGATGATTTTAGGGGTTCTAAAATATAGCTTGAGCTACCATCTAAAAATATCTGACTTTAAATTGATTGAAGCAAATATTTAATAAAGCTACATATCCTAACATGTAGACCAGTCTAGATACATAATATAAGCAATATTATTTAAGCTAGTGATGTAATGATTCGAATTAAAATACTCATTGAATCCGAGTATTGAGATACTCGGAATCATCCGAGTATTTAAAATTAACTCGGAATACGGATGCGGAATAATTACGCTGTTAAGCAACCGCCCATTTACTGCCGATTATGATGCTAGAAGAGTAAGCACGGTAGTACAATTTACATTCGCATTTGGAATGAAAAATTCGTTCGGGGGTTCGGTAGCAGCGGGCTGATGCCGGTGGGTGAATCCGAATAAATATAGGATAGGAACATTGGGAACTCGTTGATTTCGAATTCGGAAGATTTTTAAACTAATAATAATAAAATTGAAAACTGAAGCGGGGGCCGAGGATCTGCGTGTAAGTTTTAGGTTGTTACTTAGAGCAGATAGATTTTTCAGCATTATCTTAAAATCAAAACCCTCTTCCGCATATCTTTCTTTTGTGTTTTTTTTTGTATGTAATGTAATGTAATTTGTATTATTTATTATTCTGCACCTTAAGTTGATATTGAGATATCGGCTTTTGGTATGTTAATTACAAATTACATTAATTATTAACTCTCACACATTGACCCTACTCACAGCATAGATTAGTAATTCTTTCTTTACTCTAATTCCCACTTCGAATTTCGACGTTTGACATCGCATTGTGCATTCGAAATCACACGCTCATAACGTGTGATTTCGAAATCGGATGATTAATCCGAGTATTCTGTTAATTCGATTCCGTATAATCCGATTCTTTAAATAATCCGAATATTTACATCACTAATTTAAGCAAATATTGTTTACATTAAATACGCGACCGACGAGTAGTAGTAAATGATTTAGGAATTCTCGTTAGCAGATTTGCAGTTTTGCCGGTGGCAATACATTTAAAACCTGAAAAAGAAACCGTTATTTCTCTGGCTTGCTGTTATTTACATAACTTTTTAGTAGAAGGGCCTCTAGTAGTTATTAACAAAGTGTACTAAATATGGAGAATATAGAATCAAGACAAAAAGAAAGTGGACCAGAAAGAAACAACCATTTATTAACGTCATTAAACGTAAATCAAAAAAACGTAAAACAAATCTGGGAGCGTTATGGGGAGTATTTTAATAATAAGGGAAAGTCTAATGGCAAGATAAATTTACATAATTATGTTGCACAATAATGTAACTGTCTTACAGGAGATGGATAGATTAGATAGACTTTAAATAAATCCAATGTTAAAAAGAATTCTGCTGTTTTGATATTGACAATACTTCTACTTTTGTCGGGTACTTCGACATAATCTAGAAATTGCAGCTCAAACAACAACCAGGAAGTGGGTTCATATATATCTTTGGTAGCACTGCCAGTCCGTTTGGAGCCCTTCATTGTTTTCAACTCTTTTCTCTCGGAATGACTCCAGTTCCGATTTTTTAAATGGGACACTCTGTAAATTTTTACATTTTTGGATTCCTGAGACAATTCTGAATCAGGATGTGACATTTTAAAAACTTTTTACGCCTACTTGATTTTTTATAGCTATTTTCAAAATTGCATCTATGTGGCCATGACCGGACGCAAATTAATCTAAGGACCTGAAATGATGACAGAATAATACAATCGCGAAGTTTTAGTAATTAGTCTAATAGCTAAGAATAAGAGAAGTTGGAAAAACCAAATTTTTGTGTTTAACTATTTTTTTTCAAATGACGACCCTTTTTAGACAAGCACTTTTTGAAAAGAGGATTTTTTTGCGAATCTAACAGTACTAACTTTTTTGCGATTGGATTAAAAATAAGTTCAAAAATTAAATATTACTAAGAAAAATACTCGATAATCAATTATTTAATTTTATCAAGTGTGCCATGGATAGCCATGATGGATATTAAGTAGGTTTTTTTGTTTTGACAGTGACACTACCTTTTCTAAGATTTTTTTTAAGATTTCCTTATTTTTCTTGATTTTCAGTATTATTTTGGTTTTCAAAGGTCAAAATAATGTATACTCAAAAAAAAAGTCGATATGTTATTAATATTTGGAGAATGTTATAAATATTCAAGGAATGCTGCTGAGTTGTATGCTAAGAGATACCGCGACCGGCAACATCCAGTCCATCAGTATTTTCCATGCCTCGAGAATCGTTTTAGGTATCAAGAAGGAAATCAAGTGGCGGAAGGCAGATTTATTATAAATGAAGAAATGGAGATTAAAAAAAAATCACGAACTGGGTAAGTAATGAACCAGCAAGAAAAATACTAAAGAAACACGGATATCGAGCTTTTAGGTATCAGTTACACCAACATTTGTATCCTAACGATGGTGATAGACGGGTAATGTTTTGTGATTGGTTGCTCCAAAATTGTAGAATTGACCCAAATTTTATCAACTTTATCTTATTTTCTGACGAATCCAGATTTACTACTAATAGTATGTTTAACAAGCAAAACACTCGTTACTGGGCCCAACAAAATCAACATGAAATGAGAGTAGGAAATTTTCAAGAAACGTTTGGTGTCAATATCCGGGCTGGTGTTGTTGGTAACAGAATAATTGGGCAAATTTTCTTTCAAGGCCAATTAACGGGGGTTAGGTACGTAGGCTTTCTCTAAAATGAAATTAAGCAACATCTTAATGATCTATCTTTAAAAGTTTTACGCCGAATTTACTTCCAGCAAGATGGAGCACCGCCTGACAATACCAGAGAGGTTTTTAATTATTTAATTGAACATTTTTTTAATAAAGTTATTGCAACCAATACGACCTAATACGGTGGCCCGCCCGTTCACCGGGTCTCACTGTTTTCGATTTCTTTATTTGGCTATATGTTAAAGAAACTATGTAACAGCCCCAGCCACTCTTGAAATCTTAGAAAAAAATATTGTCGTGAACAAGGAAGAATGCACTTTGAACAACTACAGCGAATTCGAATATTGTGCTTTTACGGTTTACAGCGTTATTGAAGTTAGTTGAAGTTATTTTTTTGTTTAATGCTCTGAACTATTTGTTAGCCAAACATACAGATTTGGACGACTAAATTTGTTGACGATATCTGAAGAGGGGCAGCAGCATGCGTTAGGCGCATAGGTGTGCATTCTTTTCATCAACAGAGATAGTCTGGGCACTCTTTACGTGACATGACGCATAGATAGATCTAACTTAAGTAATCTTGATCAACCAACTGTCACAATTAAAAATCCTACTTAATATCAAGCATGGATATCCATAGCACACTTGATAAAAGTAAATAATTGATTATCGAGTATTTTTCTTAGTAATATTCAATTTTTGAGGTTATTTTTAATTCAATCGCAAAAAAGTTAGTACCGTTAGATTCGCAGAAAAATCCTCTTTTCAAAAAGTGCTTGTCTAAAAAGGGTCGCCATTTGAAAAAAAATAGATAGACACAAAAGTTTGATTTTATCAATTTCTCTTGTTCCTAGTTATCAGAATAATCACTAAAACTTAGCCATTGTATTATTCTGTCATCATTTCAGGTCCTTAGATTAATTTGCGTCCGGTCATGGCCACCTAGATGCAATTTTAAAATGGCTATACAAAAATAGTAGTGGTAAAAGTATGTAAAAGTAGGTGAAAAGTAGGTAAAAAGTTTTTAAAATATGACATTACCTATACCAAATTTCGTTTTGATACATCAAATACTTTAAAAGTTATGGCCTGTCTAATAGGTTCGTTGACACCCGGTATATATATATATATATATATATATATATATATATATATATATATATATTCTTTTCTTTTTCACATCTTCGATGGCAGCATTGGGCTTAAAGTTTTCATATATAACAAGCAAATTTTATAATCCTGATTGTTTCTTCTCCCATATATTCTTTCGAAAACATATTCCATAGTTCTGGATCTCACGGTAGACATTAATAAATTGTTTCAAAATATCACGCTCCTTTGTTCCCGTTGATGGAGATTGGGTCGACGCCGACGCAGTAATCTTCATCGCAAAATACATACTGACAAATATTGAGAGTATAGTCCTCATCAATATGTCTTCAATATATTGACTCTGTCCTAAATACTTTCAGAATGTTCAAATTGTCTTCAGTGTACCAACAGTATCTCAATATTTGCTCTCAAACGATCAATATTATTAACAGTATTGCAAGATACTTAGAGTAATACTGATCGCGTGAGGGTCGCTTTACCACGTATTTTCCACCACTGCGCATCAACTCCCCAGCAGGCGTCAGTTTGACCTCCTACAGGTTCTAATGAAAATTTTATTTCTTTTTAACGACACTTAAGAAGTTCAATTTAGTTTAATGGATATCGAAAAATTGTCTTCGAAATTTAAAAATAGTTGTTAGTGCTTACATAAAAAAACTTATAATTTCGGTTTTTTTCTTTTGGTTAATATAATAATAAAATTGTTTTTTTGAAACTTCAATTCAATAAAAATAAACTAAAGTCGTCAAATTCTCTAGTAGGTTTTCTACTACACATTCCTCTAAATTAAAAAAAAAATATTTTTTCTGTGACTCGAAATGTACGAGCTTTCGATTTAATTTAAAAATATGGTTTATTCAACACCTGAAAGAATGATACAAGGATCAAAATATTTTATGGAAACAACACATTTGCTTCCATAGTCACTTAAGTGTTAATCAACACCCTGACCAAACATGTATGTAGAAAGTATGTATTAGAGTTAGTGGCCAAATTTGAAGAAGGAAGCGACTGAAACTGCACTTTTCCTTTATATTAACGTTGATCCAACATCGAATATGGGTGAAGCAGTATCTGGGATAATTCAAACTTAGAATAGATATTATATCAGATCAGCTTTTCAATTGTCACATTCAATGGCTTATGTCGCCGCGCCGTTTAATTTAAAGAATAGAACAGCCAAAATTAAGGTAAGTGTTTAGTTGAATACTTAACATCTTATTTAAAACACTCTCCGCTTTGAGATACGCAGATATATAGATATATCATATTATACACATTGTGAACGCTGTAACTAGTGAACAATTATTTAGTTCAGATGTCCAACTTTATACTGTATTTTTGTGTCCCCTGCCTTTATTAATAATTTTCCATAGAAACTAAATGCTGCTATAGCGACTTCGGATATAGCTTATACGGCGACATTCTGTTAATTGTGAATAGAAATTCTTAGCGATAACATGTATTGTCATTTTTGTTTTTAAATAACCCTATGGCACAACCTACAAGACGAACGTTTAGTATTGAAGAAAAATTTGCAACATATAGAGACTGCAAAAGTAATGGTGACTTAAGCAAAGATTTCAAGGTTCCCCATTCTACAATGTTAACCATGTGGAAAAATCAGGAAAAGATAACAACAAAATAACATTTTGAGTCTTCTTGTTCTTCTCGAAGCGTTACAACCCTGGCTGGGTCTTAGCTGTGGATACAATTTGCTTCAGTCGTTGTCTATATTGGACGTCTTCCTTAAAGGTTTTCGACTTCCATCACACTGAGGTCTCGGAGGATGTTGCCTCTCCACCTCAGCCTTGGCCTTTCAAAGGGTCTTCTTCCAGGAGGATTCTCTTCCCAGACAGTGTTTATGAGTCTTGTGTTTCGTGTTGGTTCTGACACGAAATGCTCCAGTATTTTGATCTCTCACTGGACCATAGATTCGGCGCAGTATTTTGCGTTCCGATCGGCCTAATAAAATATTATTTTGTTTGTGAGTGTCCAAGCCTCGAATCCATAGGTACATTACTGTACAGTTGTAAAGTTTTATTTTCGATCTTCTAGAAGTAATTGGTGACTGAAAAAAGTCCTTCAGTGCATAGTGCAGGTGTTGCTCTGTTTAATTTCTTCATTGAGGTTGTTATATGACGTTATTATGGCTCCCAGATATTTAAACTCTTTAACACATTACAAGTTGTAGTTGTCCATTGGAATGTTCTGACCAATTGTTTCTCTTACCTGATCTCGTGTCATATGCATGTATTTAGTCTTTTCTTCATTTATTCTCAACCCATTGACTTCTCTTTCGATTTGAATAAAGGTTTCTTTGTTCTTGATTACCGATCGTTCCACCACATCCATGTCGTCGGCGTACGCTACATTGTTGGCGTAGGCATCGATCTCCACTTTACTTTTTTTATTGCCATGTCTAGGACGAGATTAAACAGAACACACAAATGTCCATCTCCTTGTTTCACCCCATTCTGCACGATGAAAGTATCTGAATCAACGTTTTTTTTGTTCTCACGCTGTTTGTTCCGCTCTCCACACAAAGTTTGGTTAGTAAGATGATCCTTTTCGGATTTTGAGTCTAACTCACTAAAAACAAAGAAAGATCGTAAAACATCTCACCGTTATATAGAAAATGCACTATTGATATGGTTTAAGATCAAAGAAGCAAAAGTGTACCCATAAGTAGTATACTTTTACAAGAAAAAGCGAAACAATTTGCGGAATCACTGGGCAAAACAAACGTTTAATGCTTTGAGAGCTGGGTATACCGATATCGTCAACGTCATAACATCGTGTTTGGCAAAATTGCTGGAGATGTAGCCAGTGTATCACAAAATGACTGCAACAATTGGCTCCAAAATGTGTTTCCAAAACTTAGAGTTTACACAGACAGTGTAATATTTAACGCAGATGAAACAGGACTATTTTATAAGCTGACATCTGATAGAACGCTAAAATTTATGGGTGAAAATGCATAGTTGGAAAATTGTCAAAAGGTCTAATCACTGTATTAGCTGCGGCGACTATGACTGGAGAAAAGCGAAAATTAATGGTTATAGGCAAGTAGAAGAAACCAAGATGTTTCACAAATGTAAAACATGTAATAAGAAGACTTTGATGACGTTAGATCTTTTTGAAAAGGATATGCATACTTGGGACTCCGAAGTAAGAAAAACAAAGAAATAGATTCTTCTGTTTGTTGATAATTGTCCAGCACACCCCCAAGTTAAAAATCTTACAAATCTGAAATTAGCATTTTTACCACCAAACACCACGTCACTTATTCAACCTCCCGATCAGGGTATAATAAAACGTTTCAAAAGTCACGACAGAAAAAGTTTAGTTCTCAGGATTATTAATCATCTAGAAAGTGACACTTCTCGATTTTTCGTTAGACTTCTCGGCGCCGTAGAAGTGGTTAGTACAGCCTAGGAGAAGGTGATCTCTGAAACAATAAAGAAATGCTTTAGTCATGCTGGTTTCGCTAAGCCTTCGACTGTTACCAGTATAAAGGCCAATGAAGATTCTAATGACGAACTGGACAGCATACCATTAGCACAGCTCTCTAGAATTTCGGCAAATGAAGAAACTTTCACTAAATAGGTCAACTACGTTGGTGATTTTTGACTTCCAGTGTGCTAACGGAAGAAGAAATTGTTGTTGTAAGCTTGTCTTCGTCATCAACGTCGAACAAGACGATAAAGATCTAGAAGATCAAGAACCCGAAGAAAAATTCCATCCATCAAAGACGCATTGCAGGCCATTACAAATTTTAAGAAATTTGGTTTATTTGGTGAAGGAAAAGGCGAAGAAGAAAAGAAAATTAAAAGAATATACCATCCAGACTTTTTTAAAAACAATGAGGATTGAATCAGTGTAAGTGACAACTATTTTTCCTACATTTAATTTTTACGTTCATTATTTTTCTTACAGTTAAAAAAATTGTGTCTAATATTAATATGTACTAATAATGAGTTAATCTTATAGATTTGAAAATACATAACACAATGTTTTTATACGTACATACATACATACCTACACACGTATTTATGCTTATAAAAGCTGAGAATAAATATACGTACATACAATATTTGCTTATAGCGACTTTCAGATATCATTCATAACGACGAAATTCATAGTTCTCTCCACTGTCGTTTTATTCTACTTTCACTGTAAATAAAACTTTTTAGTAACTTTTCTGATCTTTAGTCATTTTATTATTATTACTTAGAAATGAACCTATTGTAATCGCAAAAAAAAACCCTCGAGATTTTTCAAATCTTCACGTTTCAGGGTCCCTAGATCCCGAAAACCATGTTTTCTCAATTCTGTCGGCTGTCTGTCTGTTTGTAGCCTAGCTAAAAAATTACTTATCCAATTGACTTTAAATTTTGATCACAAATTAAGGCTCACATGGGGATGATATGGTTACATATTGGTAAAAATTCAATATTATTTACAAAATGATGGCCTGATAAAATGTTAAAAAAATATTACTAAAAAACTAATACACAACAATTTACGTAATTTTTTTTTCAAAAATCAAGTGTAATGTAAGGCTAAATTGGTAAAAATGTTATGTAATTGTTAAATAGGGATGAACTGGTTAAATTTTGTCAATTTTATATGTCAAAATAACGGCTTAACTAAATGTTTAAAAAGTCGGTAAAATAAAAGATTCCAGTTTCTGTAATAAAGACCTTCTTTTAAAGAACGTAAATAAAGATAGTGATAATTGATTTTTTTTACAGATTATGTAAATAAAATTACAAAAAATAAAAAAAATTAAAATATTAAGAATCACATAAATTAACAACAAATAAAAGCAAAATTTAAAAAAATGTATAGTGGAGTATCGAAGCAGTAATATTGTTTAAGTAGATCATAACGTAAAGTCATCATTGTTTTTTTTCTCCCCTGTTTTCAGACCTAAAGAAAATTTCCTAAATTTATTAGCAAGTGCGCGGAAAAATTTCGCAATAACTCGGATAAAAATTAGATTTTATTTATAATACAAAATGCGTTTAGAGCAAGACATCCGTGGCTACATAACATGACATAACCTCAAAAAACTACTCAATTTTCGCAAGAACTATGAGGACTGCAGATAAAAATAACGTGAACACCTGCCCTACATTTTTAAGTTATCAATTCTGCTCTATATGCGATAATTTGGAAGATATTGGTTTTTACTTCCCTTATAAAAGGGTAGGAGTATCTTGAAAAACCACCCTCCGAGATTTTTTCAGATCTTTACGTTTCAGGTTCCCTAGATGACGAAAAACATGGTTTCTCGATTGCGTCGGTCTGTCTGTTCTCGGCATAGCTAAAAAACTTGTTACTAAGAAAGTAGCTTATCCAATTTATCTCAAATTTTGCATAAAAATCAAGTATTATGTAGGAATCAACTGGTAAAATTTTGGTACGAATCCAAGATGGTGGAACAACATGGCAGCTTAATAAAATATTTACAAATTCAGCCAGAAAAAATTACTTAATGAACTGATTTTAAACTGTGTGTCATAACTAACTGTAGTATAGAGATAAACTTTTAAAATTGTGGTACTAATTCAAGATGCCGGACCAAAATGACGGCTAAATAAAATTTTTGTTATCTCAAAAAATCACCCTTGCAGGTTTTACATATCTTCGCTTTTTGGCGTCCCTAAATGCCAAAAAATATGTTTTATCAATTCCGTCGGTCCACCAGTCGATTTGTCTGTCTGTCTGTCATTTCGCGGCATAGCTTAAAAACTGCTCATCAATCTTAAACTGTTTTTTACGTTTATTTTATTTTGTACATTTTAGCATTGTTTTACGTACCCTGTATAAGTTATTCACGATTGGATGCCATAGTATTGTATTGTCAAAGGTTTATTAACGTATACCAAATTTCCGATAACGGGAACTGCTCCAAAACTTACTTTCAAGATTTGAGCCAATCATACATACTAATTAGCATTTAAATGAAGTTAAATAAATGCCTTTAAAATAGAACGATGTTTTTTATTGTTATAATCTATTAGTTATTAATTACTCTCGGACGGTTGCAGAAAGCTCAATTAAAGTTTAGAATATTTAACGGAATGTCAAATTTGACAGCAAGTTCCTAGATTTCTGCAACAACAAGTCAAATCCGAAAGCTCGGTTAAATATTCTAAACAGCAATTAAGTTTTGTGCAACCGAGAGTCTATGTAACAAAAGTCTATAAAATTAACATTTTTTTTGGCTTCAATCATTAATAACTAATAGATTATAGTAATTAAATAGATAAACAATAGTTTATAACAATTAAAAACATCGCAATGTCATAATCTCATATAATATGGTTCTGATACACTCTCCACGGATCGAAACAATTTTAATGGCTTCTGTTTAAGCTTGAAATATAAACGTTAAATATTTTTTTACTTGTTACGGCCGGACTTGGAGCATTATAACGGCTTAGCTCTTGGCGCGCGAAGCTCTATTTCAACCTGGAAATTTCTTCCCCCTCAACAAACTTTTTTCATCATTAAATTTCAATAGTTATTGAGTTTTCAACTTTTGCACATTTTTAAGTATTGTAATCTTCAATTCAATCTTCACGTTTTAGGGTAAGTAGATGACGAAAAACATGTTTTCTCAATTCCGTCGGTCTGTCTGTCTGTCTGTTCGCGGCGTAGCTAAAAAAACTACTTACTCGATTGACTTGAAATTTTGGTCAAAAATTAAGGGTCATATGGGGATGACCTGGTAACATTTTGGTAAAAATCCAATATGGCGAAACAAAATGGCGACTTAGTGAAATGTTAAAAAAAAATATTATTAAAAAACTACTCATTCAATTTATCTCAAACTTTGCAAAAACATCAATTACTATGTTGGAATCAACTGATAATATTTTCATACAAATCCAAGATGGCGGAACAAAATGGCGGCCAAATAAAATCTTTGTAATCGTGAAAAAGTCCAATATGGCAAAACAAAATGGCGACCTAGTGAAATGTTAAACAAATATTATGAGAAAGCTAGTTATCGAATTTATTTCAAATTTTGCATAAACATCAAGTATTATATTGGAATTAACTGGTAAAATTTTGGTGCGAATCCAAGATGGCAGAAGAAAACAAAAAACTACTTAATGATTTCAAATTGTGTGCCATAACTAATTGTAGTATAGGGCTCAACTAGTAAAACTAGTTTTTAATTCAAGATGGCGGAACAAAATTGCGGCCATTTAAAAATTGTATAATCGTGAAAAACTCACCCTCTCAGGTTTTACATATATTCACGTTTTAGCGTCCCTAGATGCCAAAAAACATGTTTTTTTAGCTTAAATACTGCTTACCGGATTGACTTTAAATTTTGACCAAAAATTAAGGGTCATATGGCGATAACCTGGTAAAATTTTGGTAAAAATCCAATATGGCTGAACAGTGCTAAAAAAATGTTTTTTAGAGTGGTGTATTATTTGGAGTTAGGATCCAGTAAAATGAAAACAAGTTTATTTTAAATTTTCGACGTTTCGGAACCTAATTTGTGCATCCTCAGGACACATATAGATCCTATATCCTGCAGGAAACCCATATTATCAGTCTTTATCTACTCGGTTGGTCCGCAGATATTTACTAGATATTAAGCTTCTAAATGGTTTTCGTTAACAAACCTCTTGTTGTTATGTTACAGTGGTGTATTGTTTAAGGGTTAGGGTCCAGTAAAAAAACAAAAGTCTATTTTTAAATAGTTGACGTTTCGCAACTTTATTGTTGCGTCCTCGGGACACATAAATGTTTCTATGTCCTGCATGAACGCCAGATTATTAGTCTTTACCTACTCCGTTGGTCAGCAAATATTTCCCAGATATTATGTTTCTATGGTTTTCGTTAACGATCCTCTTGTGGTTATCTTAGAGTGGAGTATTATTAGGGGTTAGGGTCCAGTAAAGAAACAAAAGACATTTTAAAATTATCGACGTTTCGCAACTTTATTGTTGCTTCCTCAGGACACATATACAATCTTTATCCTGCATGAAACCCATATTATCAGTCTACTACGTTGGTCCGCAGATATTTTCCATATATTAAGTTTCTAAACGGTTTTCGAAAACGATCTATTTTTATGTTAGAGTGGTGTATTATTTGGGGTTAGGATCCAGTAAAAAAAAACAAAAGTCTTTAAGTTGTCGGCGTTTCTCAACTTTATTGTTGCATTCTCAGGATACATATATAAATTTTATATCCTGCACGAAACCCATATTATCATTCTTTACCCGCTCCGTTGGTTAGCAGATACTTCCCACATATTAAGTTCCTAAATGGTTTTCGCTAACAATCTTCTTGTTACAGTGGGGTATTATTTGGAGTTAGGAAAATCTGCAGACCAATGGAGTAGTTAAGTAGTAGTTAGTATTGGTAAGAATATGACGGAATAGTTAGTATTGGTAAGAAGACTACAAGTTATGGACCTGATTTTATTCCTGAATATGCTTTAATTAATTTATACTATTGGATTTCCATTGTGTATTATGTTTAACAAGTCGCTGGAAGACTGATAATATGGGTTTCAATTTAAGATGGCCGAACAAAATGGCGGCCAAATAGAATTAAAAAAAATCTATGTAAAAAAATCTTGTTGAAATGATTTTGCAGAAAAATTAGATGTGAAAATGAGATAAACTGGTACGAATGCAATATTACCTAGCAAAATGGCGGTATGTAAAAACACTTAATTAATTTTGTTAATTTAAGTCCAAAAGTCAATGGTTAGAAAGAAAATGGTAAAATATTGGTATGAATCCAATATGATAGAACAAATAAAAATGAAGACAGTATATGTAACACATATATACTGTGACTATATACTGAACTAAATTGAATCACGCTTTACTATTCCTGACAAATGGAAAAAATTCATAACGAGGGAAGTTCCGGGTAAAGAAATTTACCGATTTTTTTAGAAGTTATTCTGAATCCAATGAACACTTACTCATATTTTTACTAGCAGTAGCAAGGATTATTACCATTTTGAGTTTGTGTATCAGATTATTCGTATCTATAGATTTAACGATCGAAATGGGAACGCCCGAAAGAGCAAAAATCATTAATTGTGTGATCTAAAACCGCGGACATACAATTAGTGCAATTGTGTTTTAAGAATGTATAGTTCAAAAGCCCAAAATTATACAATCTTTCTATTCTTATGCTACATTGGGTAATAAAAATATGCAGTGATTATTTTTAGGTCGTACACTGTTATCATTATTGGGTGGAACCTTTTTCAACGGTCGCCGACGAACGTACGTCCGGCCCGCGCCGCAACCGTGCCGAACGCGTGAGAAGGTCGGATCAGGTCGTTCCCACGGTCGCCTTCCTTGTTGCAGATGCCCTCTTTGCAATCCTCGAGGAACACCTGGTGATACGGACAACGCGGGGATTGTTTTCGAAGCCTGCCGAGTGCAACTTGTTGACGTCGCCGTGAATACGAGGGTTGCGTCCTTCTCGTTTCGTACTGGTACCGTTGTGCTTATCGTGTTTACTTTGGATACTCTCGATATAAGCGTGGGGTACTCATATTGACAGGAAAATTGACACGAATGTATTTGTTTTGCGATATTTAATTGGCAAATAAATGCGTCGAATGTAGGATTTAATTGTCGAACGTCATCAAAGATGTATTCATGGTTTCAAACTTTAAACTTTTTTTTTAGTTGTTACAAATACAGTATGTATACATAATAATTATGCCTTGGCACTTAAGTATGTGTATAAAATCATAATACACTGAGATATACAAAATATAAAAATTAAAGCTGGAGTCATGATGTTGATAGTAACTAATGTCGATTTATAACAATAAGATAATAATAAAAGATAGAATAGGGACTTGTCACAAACACATACAGCTAGTAATAGTAGTCATTATACTCCAAAAAGAAAAGTTGGCAATGAAATTTAAAAATTAAAAACGTGGTAAATGATATAAGGAACAAAAACAAATATTTACAATAGCATTCAGTATTTAGTTAGTTAGTCAATTTTTTTATTTGGCATATTTTACATTCTTAAGGCATACAATTCTAAATATTATAGACTACTCTAACCTAGTTTTAGAAACCATACTTTGTGTTACTTAACAGCTTTTGAAATTAATGTTTTAATAAATACGTTGTTTTTAATTTTTTTATAATAATTCTGAAACTTTATATTAAATGGTAGTTTATTATATTGAATCGACCCTTTATAAAAAATTGACTTATAAGTAACCCCTTTAAAAACATAATTTATATGTTAGTCTTTGTTTTGCATTTTTTGATTATTATGTTGCTCACAGTTTCCATTTATAAATGTTTTTAATTTTTTGGGCAATAAATTATTTTGTATTTCATAAATTTAAACCAAATAAAGAACTAAATTACGAACATTTAACCATTTTAATTTTCTTAACATTAAATTAATTTTTGCATATTTATCAGAATTTAGTAAGATCCGCATGACTTCCTTTTGTAAAATTTGTATTTTATCAAATATATATTCGTTTACCTAATACAAAAATATTGAACCATTTAGAAAATGTGGTTAGATATTGATATTATAAATAATTTTTTTGGAGAACAAACTTAAATTTGGAAAAATTCTTTTAAAATATCCAATTTTACCAGCAATTTTACTAATAGTCTTTTCAAAATGTAAGTTAAAATATAAGTTATAAGTGTTTACATTTTTAGCGCAAATTAAATTTTGATTTATTCGTCCAGAAATTTGTATATAATCGTTTTAAATAAATTAGTGTTTAATTTTTTCAACTCTGCAGGTCATTCATTGAATAGTACAATAGCATTGTAAAAATACATGAAAATACACGAAACGCCAAGATTTTATTATTTACAATGATATTTTACATAATTCACGTATACACTGAAATTAAAAAATAATCCCCCAAAGCATTATACTAAGAGCAATTTGAGAGTATGGCAACAAATCATGTGCCGAACAATGCATTAGTGTCGATACCACCCTTCAGCTGCAAAATTGCGTAATATGCACTGTTTAGTTTTTTAGACAAAAAGTCAATATACGCCGCCCACGTGAAATTAGGGCTTATACGGGGTGTTTCAAAAAACATGCGTCAAAGAGACGCCGAGAGAGAATTAGGCGAAAAGTTCATATGAACATGGGTCCGAAGATGTGGTTTTCGAGATACAGGGTTTTAAAGTTTTAAAAAAATGATGATTCAGTGAGAGCTATTTAATTAAGATTTCGTAAAACCTCATATGTATTTAAAGGCTCTATGATGCCAGTATTTAACAATTTTATTCCAACCATGGGCGTAGGTATGAGTAACCATTTCTTTCTTAAGAAAAAATGGCATGCAGCTGATTTAAAAAAAAAACTACTAGATTTATCGTTTAGGACATGTAATACAATTTGGTGGTTTTCGAAAATAAAAACACTGTAGTTCTTTGTATTAAACTAAAATCTCTGATGGAGAATGTATTTAAGGTTGTCTAATGAAATTTCTTCTCGTTTTGTTTATCACAGCAATTTTACTTCGTTTTATTAGATAAAGTGAAATATAATAATAAGATTAATAATAATAATAATGACACGTTTATTTTTATTCAAGCAAATTTACAAATTATTTCATATTGAACAAAATATTGATAACGTCAATACGCATAGTACAGCTATTCCTACACTTAACTCAATGTTGGTAGCAGATTCTAATTATATGAAATATGAACAGAGATTCAAATACAATTTATAATAAAATGTATCAAATTTACACAACTAAAACAGATAAAATGCACATTAGGAAAAGAGAAAATATTTTTTGTTAAAAAAAAATATTAGAGTTACTACACAAAGTATTTAAAAAAATATTAAGAAACTCATGGATCTAAAAATACAGGTATAGCAACATAATAAATAAATTTCAACAACAATAAACATTTTTTTCTTGAAAGCTTCATTGCTTAAAATCTTTATCTCATCGGGTAGGCTATTATATACACTTCTGGCATGTGGAAGTTTGAAATCTAGGAACAGACAAAGAGTTGGAAAATCTCGTGTTAAGATTATGTGTGTCATTCCCTAACTGCAGCTTTGCTAGTATGGAGAGTCATTCTGTGGAGACCAACATCAAACCGGCAGCAAGGGTATTCTATTATAGAAAAAATCCGTAAACATAATAAGAGCAATTAAAAAATGACAATATAAGAACTTTCGCCACTTGCACCCCTTTCAGAAAACAGATTACGATCAATATTTAACAATTTTAAATTCATGAAAGATTTTTGCAGCAAAATTTTAACATGAGTGTTGAATGTCAACTCAGAGTCCAAGTGCAATCCTACAGATTTTGCACAATCCTTCAATGACATAAGATCGACAGCTATCTTTATTCGTATTGCCCTATGAACGCCGCATAGATTTCTTTTTGTAAAGTATGTGATAGAAGATTTGCTTGTATTTGAATACAAATTATATTTTAAAAAAATGCTTGCCAGAGAAATTAGATCGGAGTTACTTGATATTCGGCTAAATGATGTTCATAAGGAAAAAGCTAAATAAAAGCTGAGTATTGTCAGCATACATTTTGTAATAGCAGTACTTAAAGCAGTACTTAATGTATTTTGGCAGATCGGCCATATACAGATTGAAAACAAAAGGCCCAAGTGTTGGCACTTGTGGCATCCCAGATGGTATAGGGTTTATTTTTGGGGCTCCGTCGTCAAGCACCACATACTTCGGACGTTCGATCAAGTAAGAAGAGAGAAACCGTATTTGTAGAGAAGTGAGCGATTGATTGTATCATATGCTTTTGAGTACTCCAGTAAAACCAGAGCAGATACTTTATCGTCATATGAGTTATTTCTACACACAATTGTTTAGTAATATGCACATACACAAATTATATTTGAGCCCATTTGATAAAGTCAAGGATTCACCACTAAAGAAATTTCGATCATAGAGTTCTATAAATCGATTTTACGCAATTTCATTACAATAAATGCACGCCATATTTATTTCTCTAAATCTCTAAATTCCAGGACAGCTTCGCAGGGCCAGATTTTGTTTAGAAAAGCAATCAAATATAAACATCGAGTGAAAAAATCTCTCTTTTGTACAAGAAAAACAAATTAAGTATGAAATTTGATAATTAATAAGAGAAAGTAAGAATAATATAAACGAAAGTAAAAAAAATGTGTTGGAATTTAATAATTATTAAGGGAAAGTAATAATAACTTATAATTTTATATTTCCGGGACAAGTCATTAACATCCCGGGACACGTGGATAGCTGGCACTCTACTTTGATTGGGCTTTTTTCATTTTATCTTATCAGAGGATATTCGCTAGGCTCTGACCTCAAAGCGCACAAAATGATATGACAAAAATACACTTGCAGCCGGCATAAAAACGATTAATTTCCGCATTAATGTAAAGCAATAATTTTTATTTACGCAAATTTTCAAAATACTTGACGGGATAGTAGCAATTAAGATGAATAACCGATAAATTATGTATCGGGTACAAGACGACTGCCTCTTGTTTTTTTCTTTAAAGTCGTGATGCTTAAGAACTGACAACCCGATATTATCTACATGTCAGAAAATATCTAATGGTCCGTGCATAATAAGGTAAACGCGCCCCCCAATAATTTTTTGCATATTCCTTCTTAATCCGCAATTATTCCGGGATGTTCGTGACTTGTCGGAGTCCCGCGACCGTCGATTTTTCGAGCTTCTTCTTCTTGTTCACGCAACCGAATACCGTGGGAATATCGAAAAAAATCCATACTCTTCGCATGATGGAAGTACCATTAAAACAATAAACCATGCAAGAAGACGGAATAGTGAGGTTCGAGAACGCCACCGCGGTACCCTTTATATAGAGGAGCGGGCTATGTCAAATTTAAAATTTAGTTGTAAAATATACCAATGATGATTACTATTATTATTATTGTTTATTAATTTTTTTATTTATACATAAATAGGCATATTAACATTATGATTTAGGTTACAATTTTCGAATAAAATCCGGTGCTTTAGGTATTTATATCAGATCTGTGTTCACCGATCCGTCACTTATTGTATTGGTTGGTTTCCACTTCTGATATAGCAAGTAACTTAGGTATTGAAATTTCAGAGAGTTTGATGGTCGTTGTAGTTTCTCTAAACTTACTGTGTGACTGTTTTTTAATTGTCGAGACTGATGCAAATAATTGGTTTCCTTTACAATAATTATGTGTCCTGTCCTAGATTGATTAATTTGTTTTTCACTTGTACATCTTTCATGTTCCTTAAACCAGACACAGATCACCCAGTTTCACCTTCATTTTACCGCAGGACTTCAAGCATTGCCCATTTTTAGTATTGAAATTACTATTGGGATCACTTTTAGTCAAACTTAACATTGCATGTCGTAACCTCGACAAGGCAAAATCCCGACACCGAAACTGTAATAACGTGTTCAGTAAAATAATACGTATAGATTATGAGTGTGAACGCACTAAATGAATAAATAAGATAACATTATAATATGAGATCATCGGATTGTCCACGCAAAGATGAACAAATTTAATATAGGAATAAAACAGTCCATTGTTTTGTGTATGTATGTGTGTAAAAAAAAATCTGAGTCAAAATAGGCCATTGTTTTCTGTATGTGTACAACAAAGTTGAAAGTTTTGTTCGAATAAGGCATCAATCATTAAATACGGTTCGGAAATGCAGGAAGTTATGATTGCAGCCGATCTCAAAACTATTTTTTTTTTGTTAAAAAAGGTAAGTTTGATATGTATGTTATACTTGAACCGATTTTTACCAAAACATTATTTATTTAATTTTAACTTTACAAAACGTGCTAGCATTTCGACTTATATCTGATTATGTAACTTATCAATGCTTAAGAAATTATTAATGGGTAGGGATTTATGTGATAGTACGAGAGTAAAGAATTTTCAAGTAATAATAAATAAATCCAAATATTAAGTTCTTAGGCCTCAGGCAAAGCAATTGCTCACACGTATGTATATTAATCTAACATCTAAATGTAAATGGAATCAGAATTTAATAGCATCCAATGTTTTTTGAAAATACTGGGACAGGGAGAAGGCCGAAAAATTAAGGAGAAATATAGTGAGGTCTATCATTTTTGACATAATTACAATAGTCACATTTAACCCATCTTTATTAATAATATTAAAATGCTATAAATGTCACAAATTCTGATGAACAAAATTTAAAAAAATTGGGAATTGAACGATTTTTCTTTTAACATATCGGGCGTTGTTTTATACGGCTATACCATTTTATTTCACGCCCTCTCTCCTGAAATTTCTTCCATCTTTCATTCCAATGCGAAATATAAAAAAACTTGTATCGAAAATTTATATACCCAAGGTTTTGTACCCGGTATATACCCAAGTGGGTTTATATCCCCATATAGTTGGGTATATACCGAGTATAGACCCGGGTATATACCCAAGTGTACTTACTTGGTTAATTTAAGGTAATCTAACAAATTTTAATATTTTGTTGTTCAATTAGGACATTAAAAAAAGTGGTAGAATAAATCGAAATAAAAATCACAAAATAATGCTATTAAAAATTAAAATAGTATAATGAAACAAAAACATAATGCACAGAGTAAGAAAAATACGTTTAAAATCTAAAAAATGAACAACTATTAAAAACATATTTTAATTCTGAATAAAATAAGAGTGTAATGAAACAAAAACATAATGCACAAAGTAAGAAAACTACGTTTAAAATCTAAAATAAATAAGACTTAGTTGGAATTAGGTTTAAATGAATCAGTCTTCAGAATCATCAGATTCACTTGTTGATGGTGTATCCATCTTGGTGTCTGAGGCTGTATCAGAGGTGACAACCCTAGGTATAATACCAGGAATATACCGGGTATATACCGGGGTATATACCAGGTATATACCCAAATTTTATTTATCTACCCGTTGGGTATATACCCACCACCCATCAGTGATACCTATAGATGAAAAATTTTATTAAAAACAATATTTGAGCGAGGGTGATTACCATTGTTGTGTGTACATTTAAAATATTGAACAATTTTTTTTGTTGATAAAAGTAAGTTAGATATATTAGGTTTAAGCCGATTTTTACAATAAAACCACATTTGTAAAATTTAAAATATAAGCATTATATATTTTAAGCATTAGTTTAATTTTTCTTGACCTATCTGATAATAAATTGTACCTATTTAATAATCATAAAAGATCATAGCCCTTAAAAAGATAAAAGACAGAATAAAACATCATAATTTAAAAGTTGTGTCAGGTATTTTTTAAGACGTAGGGTACTTGCGTAAGGTGTGTGAATTTTTGTACAGTTTTCTGGAAAAAGAATGACCCAGTGTGCCGTTCTCTTTTTTTTGTACTAGCACATCAAGGAGGGAGATCATGTAGTATTATTATATGGTAAAAAAACACACTTAAGGCTGGATGCTTTACTTTCGGTAATGGAGAATAATATAAATGTGTGCGTGGAAAAAATAACATATATATTTTTTGTGGAATATTTATAGTAGGGTTAAAGACGGAATATTTGTGATAAGTGGGATAGTAATACATAGGCGAGGATGGTGCTAGTGCAAATTAAGGAAAGATCACGCGCGGCACCAGTGCAATGCACTAAATTATCAACCATTATAACATTTGCAAATTTACGTATAATTATTTAGTTTATAGTAATACTGAGGCAATGACAAAAATTAACTAGTTATATAGTTACTAATTTTCACAGACTCTTCCGTCACTATCCTGTCGAATAACTCTATAAGTTGGATATTTCTATATTTACATATCATGCACTTCATAGAAGAAAGTTGAATGTTAAACGGACATTTTGCTGATAGTTTTTCATTATTTTAAGCCCATTAGTAATCTGAAACAAAATTGAACATTATAACATTGCAATTAAATATAACCTTTAGGACATCAAAATTTTTATGTAGATTGTATCTACCATACCTCAATATGTTTTATTTATGATTTGGATTGGATTACATTTTGTAAAGTATGTTTAACTTCTCTAAATTAAGGCAAAAGAATTTTGTTTTTGTTTTGCTTACAAATATTTGGAATTTGTCTTTTCTCTTTTGTCACTATGGTTTCTTATTTTTCAGCAACCAGCCAGCTTTGACAATGTCTGTTTTTTTCATTCCGGGTTATAATTTTCGCTCTGCTCAGGAGCAATTCACCAGCTCTATCCGAGGGACACTAAATTTTACCGGCTTCTGAATCTCTTTCACTAGTGGTGCTAGCAGTGAAAACTACGGTAATTATAACTTTGTTTTATGGCGTTAGGCTTATGCCAGCCTTCTGAAGCGAGAAAGAATGGTGGAGAGGGAATGTCAAACTTATTAGAATTTTCTGAAGGTGACTCTCTCGGCCTTTTTTCTTGGCTCTCCTTGGAGATACAACATGTGTCCGGCGTTATAAAAGTGCCTTAATGGACCGATATTTTTAAAAGTATACATACCTTGTCGATTTTATTTTAAGACAAACAATCGTTTGTAGGGTTTCAAGGTATGGTTTGTAGATATAGTTTTAAGTTTATGGTGTAATTTTTGGTATACATAAACCAAGAGTTCTACAAATGATTTAATTCTTAATTTTATATTTATTAACTTTACATAGGGTAGCAGGAAGGAATGTAAGTAACCTATTTTTTTTGTAAAACAACCTTGGCGGAAGCTTTTATATTTTTATAATGTTTTTGCGGCAGGGTGTTGAAAGGAAAAATTTATGGATTTTTGACTTCCCTGTGCTCTATCTAATTTAATTTTCATATTTACATATTTGCATCATAACATTTCGCTAGATGTTCACAGGTTGATATAATGCTAACAATATACTATCACATTTCACATCTTTGATAAGTATATTTTATATTTTTACATGGTATTTTCTTCATGTATTTATTTTTATTTCTTAATATCACTTAAATTGTAAAATGTAATCTAAATTTCACATTTTGTATTGTTTTTATAAAACAATCCCTAAAAATAAAACAAAAAAGGAGATCGTTGAAATTTGACAGTCTGCACTTTATACAGTGTTTTATTGAAAAGCCCTTCATATCTTTGTTCTTCTAGTTGGGTCACAGCCAATTAGGTCGCGCCCCTCTATAACACCGAAATGCTTAACCAAATTCACTTGCTAAACAGACACACCATTTATATGAAAAAAAAAGGAGTTGAAGAGTGCAGTTTCATTGATCTGTCTACCGCAAGTTGTTCAAGTATTTAAATAATATGTCGATTTAGTGAATTTTCCTGCCGAATGTACCGTCGCATAGAACTAAATATACTGTTCCACCGCTAATTAAAAAAAAATTATTCAATTAATTTTGAAACCGCACACCTCAATTGCATCTATACTATATTTTTACTGCCTTCCATAGAACTAACGGTTTTGTAAAGTTTTAGGTCGTCCGAGTATAATGATTGAAAATTGAAGGGGGGCCAAATTAAATTATAATTACTCAATTCGATTGGAAACTGTTTAACTTTACACATTGACTTCTACCAAATAAGTATTGCTGCAATAAATTAAAAAAGGCATACATACCGATTTCTGCAGTTTTCCTAATAAAGTTCGCTTTTGAAAAGTTGGTATTTACGCCATCCACCTTTAATTTCTTATCCATGCAGGTAGTGTATAAAAGATAGCCACCACAGATCGTCCATGATAAAAGTCATGCTAATCATCTTAATCATCAACATAATGAAATATTTACTTCCTAATAATTGATTTTGTTCTAATAATAAAATATAATATAATAAAAAGCGTTTATAGCATGATCTAACAAAGCCGTCGAGGCCAGCACCCGTGTTAATATTTAAATATTTTAGTTCGTATTAAACTACGATGCCCTTTTAATTATTAAGAAAATTTCACTTAAGCTATTTGTGTGAACAACAAATTTGGGGCGGAATAAATAAAGTCTCTAGGAAAATTCCACTGATATATAGGTTTATTAGAACCTTCCACCTATGACGTCATCAATGCTACTTTAATGAAAATACAGAACTAACACTAACAGGCCAACTAAAAAATAATAATAATAATTACGTAGGAAATGCAATGGAATTTTCTCACGATCTCAAATACCGTGGTCATTACTTAGTTACCAACTCAACAACCTAACAGCACTAGCATTTTAGCTGAAAGTTCTAGACCAATATCATTTACTAGCTATCTTAGTAAACTTCTAGAATGAATGGGCAACCATAGACTAACCTGGTATTTACAAAAACACAATCTTCTATTACAAGGACAAATTCACAATAGATCATTTGGTAAGTTTCGGCATCTATATACATAATGTATTTAGTAAGAAAATCTCATATCACAGCAGCATTTTAAGATACGATTAAGGTTTTTGACTGGATCAAAGGCTGGAATGTACTCAATACCCTAGAGTCATGGAGTATCTCTGACGAACTCCAGACATTCGTAAAAGAGTTCTTTTGCAATAGACAATATAGAGTTAAAGTACTCAGACATATTTTATCAAACTTTTGGCATTCTTCAATTAGTCAAACACTGTTTTTAGCATCTTCAGTACATCTGTATTTGCTTATGACATCTTGGTATATCATGAAACTAACACTATCAATAATATCCAAACATGCATAAATAAACTTTCTATCTGGACTCAATCCAACGGACTTACCTTCTCTAAATCAAAGTAATTTGTACTGCACTTCTGCAGTATAAGGATGTGCACTGCAAATAAAAATCTAAACGTAGATTCCTATTCAATACGAAGTAAATCATATAGATCAATTAAAAATGAAATGCTATAAAAATCTACCAATCATAAAAATGGTTTCAAACACCAATTCGGGTTCAGACAGAATATATCTATTAAGAATTTATACATTTTTAATACTATCTAAACTAGATTACAGAATCATAATATACTCGTCTTTACACAAAACTTATTTAGAAAATCTGAATACAATATACATCAAAGGTATACATAAGTTAATAGTCAATAAAATCAGTCAGTTTAAACATTGATTTATGACTAAAAAATGAACAGTCACTAATTTAATTAACATAACCCAATTTTTGTCTCAAAATTTAAATAAAAAATCACAAGTAGATGTAATTTACACAGATTTTGCTAAAGCATGTGACAAAGTCTCACACAAATTCATTTTTAGTAAGCTGCATAGCAAGTATGGATTTCATGCGCGGCTTTTGTTGTTTTTGGAATCATATTTGGATTGTAGGAAGCAGAGAGTTATTGTCAATAGTTACTCTTCAGACTATTTCTTACCAACTTCTTGAATTCCGCAAGGCTCCAATTCAGGACCATTGCTGTTTATTATGTTTATATACAGTGAAGTAGAAGAAATTAATGATCGTGGTGTACTAATATTTGCTGATGAGTTAAAGCTATATTCTCAAAAAACAAATATTGCAGACTGTATTAAACTACAAGAGAATTTAAAACGTTTGTTTACATGGTCTAAAATGAATAAATTAGAATTTAATATTGATAAATGTTATGTAATGTCATTTACTAAGAAACAATTAGTAATTCAGTCCAGGGTTGCTGAAATTACTGATCTCAGGGTAATTTTCGATTCCCAGCTAACCTCTAGAACACACATAAAAAGCATAGTGAATAGGGTGTCTGAAATGTATGGTTTCATTATCCGAACTTCTAGAAATTTTACTAGCATACAGTGTATTAGAGAGCTCTATATAAGCTTTGTCAGGGGTATATTAGAGTATGCTTCAGTAATTTGGAGCCCTTATTATGGTATTCCCAAATATGCGTTAGAGAGAATACAAAATAAAATGTTACGGTATTTATTTTAAAGGACACAGGGACATATAATTTCACTATATCCAAAATAGAGTTAAGGAACAAATATAAGTTTCAAACATTAGAACAGAGAAGGCTTAACTCATCTCTTGTTTTTTTTTGTACAATTTATTGCACTATAGGATTCACAATGCAGCACAATTAGAACAAATTAATTTATATGTGCCTTCACATAAAACCGAAAACCCTGTGATATAGAGTTGCCTACAACAAATAAACTTTATGTGTAAATATGCCAATGAAATGCGAGCATATCTTTAATATAAGCTTGAACCAACTTAAACATAACCTCTATAGTCATAGATATATATAGAATATATTGTAGTTGTAACCACTTCCTACTCTGTAATTGGGTTTCCGGACCTGTTGAGTTTGTAATAAATAAATAAATAAATAATTAGACTCTCTATAGAAGTCTTCCATACCAGTCCATCGATCAGCCTTTGCTGCGAATCACAAAATTCCTTCTTTATCATACACAAAAGCCCTTTGATGTTGAATTAGTCTTTACTTTATACACCATGAATATTGAACTTTTTTTTCCTCTATGGAATTCTACCATGCAGTTGATGCGTCCTTAACCCATACCACTCAATCACTCTAATTTTGTACATTTTAGTAGACTAAATAGACGGACCGTTGCGTATTTTTTAAAGACAGAACAAATCTGTGTTCATGTTAGTCACAAATAATTTAAAAGTTGAAGTAGGCTATATCCACATGATATACTTCTGCACTAAAATATTTGAACTCTTATAAGAGACTACTCTAGTTTGGTTATATACTATACATACTTGGGTTTCAGTTGCATTTAAGATAGTTCTGCAGGAAATTTCCCGATACCTGTATCGCACATAGCTATAGAAAACGCATTTTGACCAAAAATTAAGTTTAGCATTAACCAAGCGATTTGCAATAAAGCATTTTTAAAATTCGATGATGTTCTTGATAAAGAAATATCGTTTCAGGAGATTAGTAAATGGAATTCTGCATTTGGAGGACAGGGCCTTTTAAAATGTATTTATATCAACGAGTAAACCACGAATTCCTGTAATTGCAAGAAAGTGACGATCTTTTGTAATTCAAAATGTTATTATTCATCTTCTTTTATAAATTTATATTATTTTATTTTACCATTTAAGAATATATTCAATTAATACCATTTTTTATTAAAACCCTTTATGTTAGCATATTTGACTTACTGGACTGAATGATATTATTTTCAAATTTAACATCACTAATAACTATAAATTATCATGACAGATAAGTTTGTCGAATCATTCAGCAGGCAAAACCTGAAATAGTAAAAATAGTTAGATTTTATACATTGTCGACTATTTCTAAAAAATAAAAAATAGAATTCTCTTGCGTCAAAGCAAACACGCTCGTCTAAATTTACACTTGCGGTAAACCAATCTTTCGTGGCTTGAAAGCGACCGACAGCAATCACACTAATAAGCCACCAGTTGTTAGAACGAATAAAAAACGTATTACGGTTTTGTCTTTCATTTGAGCCGGTATTGCCTTTCCGACGACCACAATTTGACACAATAAAAATCACATAAAAATTACTGCTTTGGCTTCCTTCATTGTTTGAGAACGGTAGCGATCATGAGTGAAAATAATTTTTCCTTCGATCGTATACAAAAAGCTGATTGTTGTCAATTGTCATGCCTGGGTATTTTTGCGAATTACAATTCCCAGTTACCTGTAATGATGATTACATGTAATAATAATTAGAATATTTGATCATACCACTCTCTTATAAATAATTTTTTTATCTATTAGTTCAAATTAAAATATAATATGTCTTCTCAGTTTATGTGGTGATATAATTTTACAACTTCTTAATTAAACAAATAATATAAGGGTGGCTTTAAAACGAAGGACAAGTCTTGTTTATGGTTCAGTACCACTAAAAATCAACCAATACAAATTCAAAAACCACTCTGTACTTAAAATTAATATTTGTAAAATAATATGTTTCTTACAGGGAAGCTAGTAAATATTTTTCTCCAAAACTATTTATCACCACACTAATTTGTCTGTTTTGGCCTGTATTAGGCACATGAAGAGATTTTTATTAATTATTTATTAATATCCGCGTTAAACCACATGGCATTTTACAATATTGTGGCCAAAGAATAATGACATTAATAACGGAAAGTGTTTTAAATTATGACCAGTTCAGTTAGCCTAGGGTGGTCCATAGTGGTACACGGTTCATAGTGGGAATTTTGCTCTAATTTTCACTTTATCGTTTTGGTAGAGCTATGTTTGTACCTACATACTTTGTTTACAACAACGTTTAAATGTGACTCAATATTTTATTAATTTTTGTGGTGTTTTTACAAATATTCAAAACTCAGGTGAGTGATGGCTGAACATTTTAATTAGCATGTTCAGGTTTTTGTCAAATAATTCGTTGGAATTTCGCTTTTTTAACGAAACCACTGTAAGAATTAAGAGGTCCAACAAAACAGCTGACTGCTGTCAACATGGCTGGCGTAGGACAAACAATGTTTTCTTCCATATGAGTCCGTGATAATTTAAAAAGAAATTTCAAGTATTTTTATATATATTTAGTGCATTTTTGTGTGCAGGACCATTTTTTACAGTTGTGAGATTACTTTAGACTTAGTTGTGAGAAGTGAATACTTTTTGAAGAAAGCCGAAGTCGCCAAGAACGGTGCAAACAAAATAGTTTTATAATTAAAAATTAGATCCTTTTGTAGTGTAGATCCAAAAGACTTTCCCCAGTGACAAATATCGACATTGTTAGTTACCTAGTTGTTCAATTTAAATTATATATCCAAGTTAAACTTAGTTCAATCTGTATATTTAATATTTTGTACTGCATCCAGCACATATTTTTTTTTGTAAATAAAACATATATATATCAAACAGGTTTTTATTTAAATAAATTGTCATGCATACCAGAGTGAAAAAATATATAACATTTTCAGCGTGAATATAATAAGAATAAAAAGTTGTCTTTACACTAAACCTGATGACGAGTGTAAAGGAACTCAATTTTTTTCAGCATAATGAAACCTTTACCCTTTAATAGATTTAAACTTACTTATGTCTAGAAAAAATTTAATCATATACTTGCACTCTAGGATAGGATTATACCATGGAGCCCCTAAAAAAATTGTTATATTTTGTTCCCGTCTAATATTGTTTTGAGAAGTTATCGAGAAACTCAAAATTTCGTGAGCATCCATGTCTTTATCATACTTGTAATCCTGAGTCTGGACTTTCCACCCTTCATAATTTAAGAACTTTTATTCCATCCTGAATGTATAACAAAGTCTTTCTTTATTCGGTCATAGGTTTTGCCGAAAGACACTTTTGGCAAATCTTTGTAATAAGTTAGTAATAACCCTGTATCTGGTTATCGTAGCTTCATTTATACATAAAATAAAAATTTGTAAAACATGGTGCTAGGATAATATCAATATAAAATGCATACGTTATTTAGTTCCTAGAGTTTGTAATAAAATTCCACATACGATGAATTCGTTAAAGTTAACATAAAATGTAAAAAAATATGTATTACTCGTATAATGAATTTAAGAACTACAGTTTACATAGAAGTAAAAACTATTTAAAAAATCTCGTTCAAGATGGTTCATACAAATACTGATAATTATATATTTAAATCTCCTGAAACATAAAAAAGTGATACAGCATTGAAATATGTAAAGATACAAAATGTAGTATAACTTTTTCAAACAATGATTAGAGATATCTTTGATCCGAGTCTTGATTGAGAATCATAATAATAATACTAACTAGATTAATTTTAGTTTTTTAATAAATGATTAATATGAAATGTTTTGCACACACTTGGGCCTAATTTAATTTAGTAGTACATAAATTCTCTTCTTATTCCACTTAACTTAAAAATAAAAGTAACATTTTCTTTTCTCCCTCTACTTCCACAATTTGCAATGCAACAAAAAGAAGGCATTTTAAGGAAAAAAATGAAAATAAATAACAAAAGTCCCATATACCACCGTATAAAAATTCGATTTGTTTGTCCTACGCCCGTAAAAACAGCTGATCGGTGACGTTCAACTGACAGATCGTTGGAGTGCCCCATATCTAAGCCATACATAACCTCAATCTTGCCTACCGTTATATGTGTATAGTTCTACCCACTTGATAAAATATCTGTCATAATGGGAAAAAGTATTGCGGTCCATACTGGGATGTCATATAATGCATACTATAAAATTGATTTTTTTGCAGATTTCAGTATGCCACGACATCCAAGATCACAGCTATCATCAGTTTTCCAAAAAAGCAAAGAGAGTCATAAATATTATGAAAGGTCTATGCGTGCTGCTGTGGAAGATCTTGTAGTAAATCAAATGGTTCTGATAAGCGCGGCTAAGAAACGTGGTGTTAACAAATCAGCTTTGTATCGAAAAGTTAAGAAATTTCGAATGGCTTATAATCCCGAGAATGACGATCGAAACCAAGAATTTATATTCGGTCGAAGCCATGGTTTTAAGACGGTATTTACAAATGAAGAGGAGGAGCTTTTCACTGCCTATCTAATTGAAGCTTGCGAAATATGTTATGGCTTAACATTACTAAATACACGTGAGCTAGTTTACAATTATGCTATTGCTAATAATAAAACTGTTCCTCACTCTTAGCATGACAAGAAACGAGCTGGAATCGAATGGATGAATAACTTTAGGAAACGACACCCTAAATTAATACTCCGTAAACCAGAGGCAACTAGCCTTAGCAGGGCGACCAGCTTCAATAAGCATGACGTGGCCTCTTTTTTTTGATAATTTAAAAAATGTAATTACGAAATATAACATCCAACCGCATCATATATTTAACTGTGATGAAACAGATGTCACAAATGTACATAACCTGGAAAGATACTCCCTAACATTAAACGAAAACAAAATGGAAAAGTAACAAGTGCTGAAAGGGGAACATTAGTAATACTGTGTGCCACAATATGTGCTAATGGAACATTTGTACCACCGTTCTTTGTATTTCCAAGGAAACATTTTATGCTCACTGGAGCTCCTATAGGTGCAGCCTATCACACCGGTTGGATGACAGCGGACAATTTCGTGAAATATATAAAGCACTTTGTCAAATACGTGCGTTGTAGTCAGGAGCATAAAGTTGTTTTAACCCTTGACAACCACGAAAGTCGATATGATGTCCGTGTGTAAAAAATTTGTAAAGAAAATAAGATTGTTGTGTTAACATTGCCACCTCACTGCAGCCACAAATTACAACCGCTGGACGTGAGCTGCTTTTTTCCTTTTAAAAGATATTACAATCAAGCAGTTGATGATTGGATGCTAAACAACTGGTGTTGCCTTCCCTAAAGCATTTCGCGCCTATCAATATCCTAAAGGGATTTGAAAGAACTGGCATAGCCCCCTTTGATTCCCAAATATTTTCAAAAACTGACTTTATGTCATCCTATGTTACCGACAGGCCTAATGATGTTGAGGGTGACGTTAATGATGGCAACATTAATGAGGATCACCCAAATATGAAGTATAAGGAGGATCTAGGGGAACCTGAACATATTAGCCCAATTCCTGGCCCATCTCATAAACCAGGATATGTTAGTCCATTTCCTGGTCCATCTCATATAATAGTCATTCCACTGGAAATTAGGCCACGTGTTAAAGCAGCTTCTAGGAAGAAGCTTAGAAAAGTGAGAAAAAAGTTACAATCAGCTATATTAACAGATAAAGGAAAACATAGAGTAAGAACATAGAGAAAGAATGATAAAAAAAGCAAATGCAGAAGAAAAACAGAAGGTTGAAGCAGTTAAACGTAAATTGTTAAATGATGACGACAGTTCCAACAGTGATGTTAGTGAAGAGATTTGCAACGATTCCACTGATTTAGAAAGCTTTACATCAGACCTTCAAGATTCATCCATTCAAGAGGAGGATTATGTTATATACCGATATACCACAAAAAATCTGTTACACATTATGTTGGTCAGATTTTAAAGATAAAATGGTTAAAACTACAATATTCGCTTTTTGAAAAAAATGGTGGCAGATAAGTTTGTATTCCCAGATAAACCCGACGAAGATGCCTTAGCAGCAGAAGACATCGTATTAAAATTGGTCCCTCCTTACATTTCAAGAAGTACGGCACGAGCAGCTCGACAATTTGTATTTTCTGTCGATTTTTCACAGTTCAAAATAGGCTAAAATTATTTTTACAATAAATCCCTTTATAGACCACTAAAAATTCCACTATGAACCACTAGGTGGTTCATAGTGGAACTAATGGTGTATAGTGGGATTTGTTAAATAAAACGTTATTTGTTTTAAGGAATAGTTCTAATTTCTGTTAGTTTATTTCTCCATATGTATACCTTCAGTTTAATATCACCATTGGGATTAAAAGTATTTTACAAAGAGCAAATTTTTTTTTGAAAAATTCTGTCCCACTATAGACCACTCTACCCTACACATTTATTTCACCAACATTCTACTTTTCTAGAGGTATCATTCATCCTATAGTGAAAATATCAAGTAATATACAAAAAATTTTACTTTTAGATATTCACATTTTATATTGTACAGAAAATATAAATAATAACAGAAAAAATATAAATTTTATTGAAAAGTGTAAAAAATAACACCAAAAATACTTAGAAAATTACTGATATAAAATTTCAAATGCCAACAAAACCAATCCTTTAAAAAACCCGTAAATTTCCTTCACCCGTAACTTTTCTCGTATTGAATATTTCCTTTTATGAGGAATAGTGAAGTGTGGCCCAATTTTCAACAAACATTTTTATTGGACGTCATTTTTTTACCACTATATTGGATTCGTAACATTTTACCCGTTTCTGCCTATATGCCACACATGATTTTTCGACATAATTTAAAATAAATTGAATTACTAATTTTTATGCCGATTTTTTAAGACCGCCATTTTCTTCCGGCATGTTGAACTTGTCAATTGGACAAGAAAAAATGTTTTTTTTTTTAAACATTTTGTTTGGTCGATATTTTGATCCCGCCATTTTGAACTCGTATCAGAATTTTATTAATTTATCTCTATATGACAGTTAACTTTTGCACGAAATTTGAATTTAATCTAATAAGAAGTTTTTTTAAGCTGATCTTTTAAGTATTTTATTAGGTCGCCATCTTGGATTCACACAAAAATGTTACCAATTCATTTCTATGTAACATTAAATTTTTGTATAACATTTGAGATAATTTGGATTTTTAGTTTTAAGTTTTTCTTACATTTAATCAGGCCGCCATATTGTTACCTGGTCATACATACCCATAAGACTTGTTTGACCAAAATTTGAAGTCGATCGTATAGTAGTTTTTAACTATGCTGCAAACTAACAGACAGACTGACGGAATTGAAAAAATATGTTTTTGGTTATTTCGAAATGCTTAAACTTGGGGTTATGTAAAACCTTGAAGGGGATTTTTTCCACGAATACAAACATTTTATTTGGCCGCTATTTTCTTCCGCCTTTATTTCGTACCACAATTTTACCAGTGGGGTAAATTGGATAAGTAATGTTATAGTAATAATTTTTTTTGCATTTACTAGGCCGGCATTTTGTTTCTCCATCTTGGTTTCGTACCAAAATGTTAACAGTTGATATTTATATAACACTTGATTTTCGTGCAAAATTTCATGTCAATTGGATAAATAGTTTTTTAACATTTCACTTGACCGCCATGATGTTCCACCATATTGAATTTTTACCAAAATGTAACCATTGCATCCCTTTGATTTTTGCCCAAAGCTTGAAGTTAATCGTTAATCGTTATTTAAGTAGTTTTTGAGCTATGCCGCGTACAGACGGACCGACGGAACTGAGAAAACATGTCTTTTTAGCATTTAAGGACCCTAAAACGTGAAGATCTGTGAAAACTTGGGAGGGTGATTAAAGTACTTCCTTTTAGAGAGGGAAGTGAAAATTTTATTTGAAAATTACCTAATAAACTACGATACAAGAACAACACAACAAAATACATGGCATTGCCTTGTATGGATGATTTCGTTTCTTATTAAACATTCTTGAAAAATCGGTAAATTGGTTAGTTACCCACACAGTTATATATATATATATATATATATATATATATATATATATATATATATATATATATATATATATATATATATATATATATATATATATATATATATATATATATATATATATATATATATATATATATATATATATATATATATATAATCTTTGCCTTTCAGGTTCCTTTTTTTTACATATCGGTTTCACACAATTGCCCAATAGTAGTTCGCTCGTAGTGAACCCTTACCCTTAAAGGATATCATTGTGTATATAAAAATATGTACATATTACAAAATAATTATGTGTGGAAATAAATAGTGTTGTACTTCACTTTTCTTGATAAAAGGAACAATGCATAACAAGAGTAGTTTCGGATAAAGCTAATTTACGGATTTTTAAACATTTTTTAAGACCGACATTTTGTTCCTCCATACTAGATTTTTACCAAAATGTTATGAGTTCATCTCCATATGACTCCTAATTTTTAAGCAAAATTAAGAGAAGTTAGCCATGCCGTGAACAGACCGACATCATTCGATTCGAGAAATGTGTTTTTCGTCATCCAGGTACCTTGAAAGATCTATACTGGGAGGGTAATTTTTTGCAAGATTACATTACATCCCTTTTACAAGTAAAGCTGTTCAAAATTAGCAAAATTAACACTTAAACTTTTTTCATATTGAATTATTTCTTTTATTAACGGAAATAAAAAAAAATCAGAATTTCACAGAGAACATGGGGCAAGAAGGGGTAAGTAGTAAGGGTCAAGTTACGGAACGATGGATTTACCAGAAAACATTCAAAAACGTTTGAATCGAGACACTTGAGATTTAAGAACGCAAAACAAAAGAATATAAGCTCAAAATACTTATTTTTCAAATTAAGTCGAGTATAGCATTGGGTACACCCTAAAATACATTTTTAAAACACTAAAAGGGCGTGAGCGAATGCATTACAATTTTAGCCTTCTCGGTGGCCGAGCAGTGGTTTCCTCGCCCTTTATTACATTTTCTTTTTTAGTTTTCCTCCCTATTTTCCATAGTTTTCTTCTTGATATTTAAACCTGAAGTATTATTAATGTTCTTGTTGACGCTAGTTAAAGAAGTGCATCTGATGTGGTATCAGAGATGGCCTAACTGTTGTCTCCGCTAAAAAAAAATTAGTATCGATATATGGCGCAAAGCTTTTTATTAACCCTGTCCTAATGGCAGCTTTGGAAAAGCCTTTCCAATCAATTTTGTAATTTGGAAACTACTCGCCCGAGATTAGCATAGAATCTCACCTCTACCTCACAGATTGTCAATCAATGATAGCTTCATAAAGGCTAAATTTAGAGGCTCACCACTGTGTGAACAAAAAAACAAAGATCAAAATAAGGTTGAAATTTCTTGTGTCAAACTGTCCAATTTTTATATGCGCCGGTAAAATGGATTTTTGAAACCAGAAGAAATATTTAATAAAAAAAGAAGGTTCTTCATCTTACCTTTTTAGTACAGATTTAAGTTTTGTTACTTTTCATAACACAACAGCAAATTTTGCATTACCTCTTTGTGGTGAGGGATTCTTTAAAGTATATTTACCTTACATTACAATTTAACTTTTTGGCTTAAATGATCTATGTTAATGATGTGTTGTGTATCTAATACTATGTTAGGCAGTATAGTTGTGATAAATAATTTCTTCCAATTAGTAGTTTTTATGGTGTACCACGAACATATAAATAAGTATGGCTACCAACAGACAGACCAACGGAAATATATATATATATATATATAGTTAAAATATAAAAGCAAGGAATAGCGTAGATCTTAAAAATTCTCGGAGTATGAATTTTTTTCACTATTGTAAAGCTAAACCTAAATAATTTGCTTTTAAAAAATAGCTTAATAAACATCAAAATATACTAATATAACTTATACAATTTATGTTATTGTTGATATTTCATCTCTGAATTAATACAGACTTATCCCCATTGGCTTTGTAGGGATCGCTATAAAGACAATGCCTAAACCAACCCAGAAATAACTTTCTTTACAAATCATATTAAAAAACGCCAAAATGACCTTTTTAAATACAAACGAAAAAACATTTTTTTTTTTGAAAATTATAAATTAACTCTGTGTTAAAGTTGAGTTAATGCAAGAATAAGACTTATTTACCTAAAAAGAGACGAGGAAAAATAGAAACAAAAAAATCCCCCAAAATTTAAAAGCCGTTATATTACGACAAAATCTCACTATTCCCTTAACGTTTTAACCAGTTATTTAAAATAGTCAGTTTGGCACCAAAACGAATAACTGCGTTTATTCTAAATGGGAAACAAAAAGCCCAACACGTTCCTAACTCACCCCCCGTTGACCTCTTCAAAGAATTCCGATATAGAGAAATTTCTTTCCCATGGCACGTCACACGTCCGACCTTCGGTATTGCACACCCCTTAAAAATAACCCCTCGTGTCGTACACGTAATAATTCTTTCGAGCCAGAGCGAGACGCACATATGCTGACATGCATTGCATTGGACGGAGAGCGAGCACCCATTCAGTGGGTTCTCATGGCCCCACTCTAATACCGGCAAAGAAGAATATAAAACTATATGCCGCCTCGACGTCACTTCATTCTTAAACGTTCGTTGTTACCGTAGCGAGCCAGCGCGAACCGATCGTCTTTAAAATATTACGCAAAACGTCTATAATATACGCAGAATGGCACCGACGCCGTACCTAGTGAACAGTGAGTGCGGAGAGGAACCCATTTCTCGAACATATCAGTACAGGAAAGTGATGAAACCCATGCTCGAAAGAAAAAGACGGGCACGCATCAACCGATGTCTGGACGAACTCAAGGAGTTAATGGTCACAGCCTTGCAAAGCGAAGGAGAAAATGTATCCAAGCTGGAGAAAGCCGATATCTTGGAACTGACAGTGAGACATCTTCACAACCTCAAACGTCAGCACCAACTGATTTTGCCGCAAGAACAGTCTTACGCAGATAGGTTTAGAGCCGGATTCACCCAGTGCGCCCAAGAGGTGACCCATTTTATCACTGCACCAGCCCCGTCTGAAATTGTTGATCCTGCAGCAGGCAGAAAACTCCTGCAACACCTCAGCGCCTGTGTTAGACAGCTGGATAGCGTTGCCCAAAATATTCAGGTACAACAACACGAACAACAGAGGTTTCAACAACAAAATCAACCCCAACAGAATCACCACCATCACGTGAGAAACAGTTTGACTCCCCCTATATCTCCCAGCAGTGAAGCGATAGTTAAAATGGAAAAAGACAGTAATACTGGACCTATGTGGCGACCATGGTGAAAGTGGCTCTGGCTATTTTTTACGGTGATCTTTATAGTGTGTATAGCTTTAATTTGATTTAAGTTAATTTTAAAACATTGTCTTCCAAATTTCTTATAATAGGGTAATTGTTTTATTTTGAACAGTCACCTTTTATTTTTTCCAATTTTTTTAAAATAAATTTTATCTGCTCAAATTTTATATCCACTGACTAGTTACAACTATTTTTATTAAATGTTTGTAGAGGTTCATATGTTTGCTTTAAATTCAAATGCCTATATTAAATAGCGCTTATATCTTAATAAACAATATTATTACATTATTTTTATTAGCTTTAAAACTGTGATATTGTAGGTTAAAATATGTAGTTGGAAAATTTTTATTGATTTAGATTTTTTTATGTATGCATTATATAATCCAGTGTTTAGTTGTTAAGCACCTGACTGAATGTTTGTAAGCATATAGCAATGATTTGATTTTGTTTTAATAAATATTAAATAATATATAACAGGTTTTGTATTTACTTACTAATTCCTCAATTATATAAGGAATCTGTTTAAATTAAGCTATACCTGTATGAGAGCTTAAAAAATTATATGTTTTTATGAAAGAATTGTAAGTTTTTATCGATGTTTTTTAAATTTAAATAATTCAAAATTAAAAAAAAGTCAAAATAAATAAAATTCTAGCGTTAACAAAAATACTTAACCAAAAATAGTATTATTTTTTAATAAAGTTTTTGCACGAAATATAGACAAACTCTCCATTATGTGCATATAGCCACTAACCTATTAATAACAATATTTTCAATGTTAACTAACCTTTTATACTTCCACATTATATTGACGAATTTTAAATACGAAACATTTTATTTATTAGCATCGGACTATTGCTAAATTTTTATTTGCTTAAATAACTATGTTCAGGGGCCTAACCAAAAAGTTTTTCTGGGGAGCAGAAATTATTATGTTCATCGACTATAAATTTCTCCCAATGATATTCAGATACCTTTCTAGAGTATAGTATCCAAGTAAAAAACAAGTGATACAAATAAGACACAAACAACTAAAACGCTACGTATTTAGATAACATCACTGCATCTAGCTTATTCAGTGCCACAAATCTTTTCTTATATCGTATTTGTTCCACAAAATGTATTTTAATACAAATCTGACATCTCCCCCCGGCTACGCCAGCGACTTAAGTGGGTCTAAACACAGTAAGTTTTGCAATTTATTAATAATTAATGGTTACCCCGTATATCAATGGATACAACAACCACTTACTCATTAGTTCCCCAGTGTTAATTAGAAAGTCATTAATATTATGTACTCAAAATAAAAATAAAAATAAATATCAATTATAAGACACACACAAACATAACTGAAAATAATTTACTACGAAATCAACTTGTTGACCAAGAGCATTGGCTAAGTGGTTGACTTTAATAAAAATTATTATATTTATTATAGATATCATATTTTTATTGGCATTGACTCTCTCTGACTATTACTGATAAAAATTAAATTATGGCGACTAAATTAAACTTTTGGTTTTTGATTGTCATGTCATTAAAAATTTTGCTGTTACAGGGCATATTTAAATCAGTGCAAATGTTTTCTCTTTTTTACAGGATTGCTCATGCAAATGAGAGTGATGTTTTAATTAGTCATGTATGTATATATCATTGTTACAACCTATATATATATATATATATATATATATATATATATATATATATATATATATATATATATATATATATATATATATATATATATATATATATATATATATATATATATATATATTTATACTGGGTGGTGCAACCAAGATGGGGTGGACGATTGTGGGCAAACGGAGAGGAATTTGAAAAAAAAAATTGGGATATGATTGATAGTCAAGAACGCTGTGTTTTAAAATTATACCCATTATACAGGGTGGTCTGAAAAGTTCGTGGTGAACCAAACTTGTGTTTTTTTAAATGGGATACCCGGTATATTATTATTTTAGTTGATTCTCCTATTCGTTACGATCATTTTGATATGAGGTTTGTTGGGTCTAAAATTTATACCAAGGGAATGGGACGAGGTTAAAGTGGAAAAAAGGGTTATACTCCGGCCATTTTTTGAAAACAATTGAAGCAGGTATGGAAAAACCAAATATTCTATAAAATGTATTGTATCTAGGACTACAATAATTGTTTGTAATTCGTTCAAAATTATTCACTGTTATACAGGAAGGTCAAGTTTTGCAAATTTACCTTGGATTGAATTTTTTTAAATGGAACACCCTGTATATTTTACTTTCATGTTAAAGATAACATTACTAGCTTTCAGAAAATACCATATTTGATACCTTTCTGACCAACAGTTTTTCAGTAAATTAGCTGTGAAATCAAAATTTCTTCATTTTAATACGAATTACTCTGAATTCACGTTGTTAAAATTGACAATTTAATATTAGGAGGCCATGATATCATCATAAATTGAACAAAAGATCGACAGTCCTGTCAAAACAGCAAAGTGTCAGAATATTGTCATCAGTAAATAAATAAATATTGTTCTTTGATGATGCGATGCCGAAATAAAAACAAGATAGAAGCTTTTGCAAGTTTATCATAGAGATTTCAAGAAACAGGAAATGTTGCTTTCAACAAAACGTAAAGTAATTAATAAACCAGTTACCAATGAAGATAATGCTTTGACAGTATTAATAACAGATCTTTTTTTACAAAAAAAATAAATTTAATATAAATCAACAAAAACAATGTAATTAAAACTTATAAAAGATGTTCAAGTAAACCACCGTTTTGCTGAAGGCACATTTCGAGTCTATCCATAAATGAAAGTTTCACTTTTCTCAAAGTCAGGTCTAAAATGTTGCGAAAACTGCTTATTATTCTCAACTTCATATCTTCCACTATGGTTGGAACCTCTTTATAAACTTCTTCTTTAACATGTCCCCATAAAAAGAAATCTAGTGGCGTTAAATCGGGTGACCTCGCAGGCCACTTAACTGGTCCACCTCGCCCAATCCAATGTTCTCCTTTCCAATTATTGAGAAAATGTCTTACATGCCCATGGTAATGCGGGGGTGCTCCATCATGTTGGAACCATAAGGAATTTCTTAACATTAAAGGTAAGTCTTCGAGCAATACGGGCAACTCATTTCTCAAAAAATTTAAATAGACTTCTCCCGTTAAATGCTCTTCAAAGAAATATGGTCCTATAACATGAGAGCCAATTATACCTCCCCAAACATTAATTGACCATTTATTTTGATGGTCCACCTGACGAATCCAATGTAGATTTTCGGTTGAATAATAGTGCATATTATGTTTGTTAACCAAGTCGTTGCTTTTAAAAGTTGCTTCATCTGAAAACAGCACCTTATCTACAAAACCTGGATTATCCCAAATTGTATTTAAAAACCAAATTGAAAACTTTTGTCGTTGGACGTAATCGCGATCATACAGTTCTTGGTGTAATTCAATGTGGTAGGCATGATATTTATGTTGTTTCAGAATCCGTTTAATACTAGTGCGTTCAATATCAGTAGCTCTCTCAATTTCCCTGGTACTTGTGTGTGGATTTTCTTGCACTGTTAATAACACTGTCAAAGCATTATCTTCATTGGTAACTGGTTTATTAATTACTTTACGTTTCTTAAAAGCAACATTTCCTGTTTCTTGAAACCTCTCTAATAAACTTGCAAAAGCTTCAGGTCTTGGTTTTTTTTCGGCATCGGGATATCGTACCGCATAAACCCTGCTTGCTAGTAAAGGGTTTTTTTGACACTCGCCCAACATAAAAGTCATGTTTATCAACTCTGGAGTACTCAAACTCATTGTTACTTAACAATTTCTCGGCTTATCGTCAAAAAACAATGGTAATTGATGCCAATTCTCTGACACTTTGCGGTTTTGACAAGAATGTCAATCTTTCTTTTCATTTATGATTATATCATGGCCTCCTTATATTATAGGTAGTCAATTTAAGCAACGTAAATAATACCGTTTCTGTTAGAATGAGTAAATTTTGGTTTCACGGTTAATTTACTAAAAAACTGTTGGTTAGAAAGATATCAAATAGGGTATTTTCTGAAAGCTGGCGATGTTATCTTTAATATGACAGTAAAATATATGGGGTGTTCCATTTAAAAAAATTCAATCCAAAGTAAATTTGCAAAACTTGACCACCCTGTATAACAGTGAATAATTTTGAACGACTTACAAGCGATTATTGTAATCCTAGATACAATACATTTTATAGAATATTTGGTTTTTCTATACCTGCTTCAATTGTTTTCAAAAAATGGCCGGAGTATAACCCTTTTTTCCACTTTAACCTCGTCCCATTCCCTTGGTATAAATTTTAGACCCAACAAACCTCATATCAAAATGATCGTAACGAATAGGAGAATCAACTAAAATAATAATATACCGGGTGTCCCATTTAAAAAAACAAAAGTTTGGTTCACCACGAACTTTTCAGACCACCCTGTATAATGGGTATAATTTTAAAACACAGCGTTCTTGACTATCAATCATATCCCAAAAATGTTTTTTCAAATTCCTCTCCGTTTGCCCACAATCGTCCACCCCATCTTAGTTGCACCACCCTGTATAAATATATATATATATATATATATATATATATATATATATATATATATATATATATATATATATATATATATATATATATATATATATATATATATATATATATATATATATATATATATATATATATATATATATATACTTCGAAAATAGGTTTCTGGATCCTTAATGTATATTCAGTGAAACAGTTTTCTTGGGTATTTTGGTCCTAATTTTTTATATATAAAACGAAGATTTAGTTTGTATGTTTTCAAGCAAAGCAGTGTTTCCAAAACAATCATTTATTTTTATTTTATAAAGGACGTAAAGATATTAAAATCTGACTGACTTCGATTAGATATTTATATTAGATGTTTAATATCATCAGTGGATGTTTTTTTTTTTCAATTTGATAAAAACCGTAAAATCTATTGTTTTTCATTTTTGGTATTTTTATGGTTTTTGAAATTAGCTCAGTTAATATAAGTTTATTTATTCCTGATACAGACAAGATTATGGAAAATTAAAATTAAAAGGTTTATCGATTTTAATTTGAAAGAAGGATCATATAACGTCAAAGAAAGCTAGATTATATAGTTATTTTAAGATGTAGTAAATTAGGTTAAATTTTTAATTTCAGTTTTGTCGTTTATTGAATTTTCCTTTCTAAGAACTCCCTCTTTTTTTGATTAGTTTCTGTTTTCAAAATTTTTGTCTCTTGAAAATTAAACGTATGGGAAGTTTCGTGTATATGTTTTGTGTGTTTCGTGTATATGTTTTGTATGTTTGCCCTGTGTATACAGCGGAACAGCCGTTGCACGGTATTTTGTAAATTAAATAAATAATAAGTAATAAGTTTTTTGATTTTGTTTGCAATTTATTAATAATGCTTACCCCATATATCAACGGAAACAACAACCATTTACTCATTAGTTCCCCAGTGTTAATTAGAAATTCATGAATATTATGTACTCAAAATTAAAGTAAAGATAAATATCAATTTTAAGATACAGACAGACATAACTTGTATATATATATACTTCGAAAATAGGTTTCTGGACCCTTAATATAAAATAGATTTATATATATATATTATATATATATATATATATATATATATATATATATATATATATATATATATATATATATATATATATATATATATATATATATATATATATATATATATATATATATATATATATATATATATATATATATATATATATATATATATATATATATATATATATATATATATATATATATATATATATATATATATATTAATATATGACCCAAAGAAAATTACAAGTTTAATTTAGTTTTTAACTCACCTAAGAAGGTAATTTCCGGCATCATAATAAAATATCTACAAACAAAACATTCATTATCAAACTTTCTGGCACAGTATACGACATTTATTTTGAAACATCACATACATTAAAACATTCAAAAGTAAAAATTCGACTGACTTGGATTAGATATTTATATCAGATGTTTAATTTTATCAGTAGATGTTGTGTTTTTTTTTTTTTATTTGATAAAAAAACGTAAAATTTATTGTTTTTCATTTTTCGTATTTTATGGTTTTTGAATCATAGTTAATACAAGTTTATTTATTCCTGATACAGACAAAATTATGGAAAATTAAAATTAAAAGTTTCTCTTTTTTTGATTAGATTCGGTTTTCAAAAATTTTTGTCTCCTGAAAATTAAACTTATGGGAAGTTTCGTTTATATGTTTTGTGAGGGCGGTTTTATTTTTTTAACGTATTTATGTTCATATATTCGGTTTTTGAGATATTGTAAGGTTTGCCCTATGTATACAGCAGAACAGCCGTTGCACGGTATTTTGTAAATTAAATGTGCTTTTTGATTATAGGGATTTTAGTTTTAAGTGAGCGAAAATAGTTTTTTTGGGAGGTGTTATGACTTTTGTGGCAGAGGTAGATGCTGTATTTTTTTAAGGTATAGTATGGAATAGATGCATACTACTTTTTTGTTTTTGTATCAGAAACAAAAACTAAAAAGAAGTTTGTGTGCGTTTTTTACTATGGTTCACATCGGCGTCAAAGTTAGGTCGGTCAAGTTAGCCGACGAATTTTTATATGAAAATTTTAAGGTTCTTTTGCATTCTTCTTGCACCGTTTTGCATCCTAAAATTTAAATTTTGCATCCTCTCTCTTGAGTAAATACGGCCTTGTTTCAGGTGGGGCCATGTTGATCGTGCCCCCCGAGTTCACTAATTTTCAATATATATATATATATATATATATATATATATATATATATATATATATATATATATATATATATATATATATATATATATATATATATATATATATATATATATATATATATATATATATATATATATATATATATATATATTCGAAAATAGGTTTCTGGATCCTTAATGTATATTCAGTGAAACAGTTTTCTTGGGTATTTTGGTCCTAATTTTTTATATATAAAACGAAGATTTAGTTTGTATGTTTTCAAGCAAAGCAGTGTTTCCAAAACAATCATTTATTTTTATTTTATAAAGGACGTAAAGATATTAAAATCTGACTGACTTCGATTAGATATTTATATTAGATGTTTAATATCATCAGTAGATGTTTTTTTTTTTTTCAATTTGATAAAAACCGTAAAATCTATTGTTTTTCATTTTTGGTATTTTTATGGTTTTTGAAATTAGCTCAGTTAATATAAGTTTATTTATTCCTGATACAGACAAGATTATGGAAAATTAAAATTAAAAGGTTTATCGATTTTAATTTGAAAGAAGGATCATATAACGTCAAAGAAAGCTAGATTATATAGTTATTTTAAGATGTAGTAAATTAGGTTAAATTTTTAATTTCAGTTTTGTCGTTTATTGAATTTTCCTTTCTAAGAACTCCCTCTTTTTTTGATTAGTTTCTGTTTTCAAAATTTTTGTCTCTTGAAAATTAAACGTATGGGAAGTTTCGTGTATATGTTTTGTGTGTTTCGTGTATATGTTTTGTATGTTTGCCCTGTGTATACAGCGGAACAGCCGTTGCACGGTATTTTGTAAATTAAATAAATAATAAGTAATAAGTTTTTTGATTTTGTTTGCAATTTATTAATAATGCTTACCCCATATATCAACGGAAACAACAACCATTTACTCATTAGTTCCCCAGTGTTAATTAGAAATTCATGAATATTATGTACTCAAAATTAAAGTAAAGATAAATATCAATTTTAAGATACAGACAGACATAACTTGTATATATATATATACTTCGAAAATAGGTTTCTGGACCCTTAATATAAAACGAAGATTTAGTTTGTATGCAGACAGTATTTTAATTTTCAAACGTTTCGGCAAGTTTATATATATATATATATATATATATATATATATATATATATATATATATATATATATATATATATATATATATATATATATATATATATATATATATATATATATATATATATATATATATATATATATATATATATATATATATATATATATATATATATATATATATATATATATATATATATATATATATATTAATATATGACCCAAAGAAAATTACAAGTTTAATTTAGTTTTTAACTCACCTAAGAAGGTAATTTCCGGCATCATAATAAAATATCTACAAACAAAACATTCATTATCAAACTTTCTGGCACAGTATACGACATTTATTTTGAAACATCACATACATTAAAACATTCAAAAGTAAAAATTCGACTGACTTGGATTAGATATTTATATTAGATGTTTAATTTTATCAGTAGATATTGTGTTTTTTTTTTTTTTCGATTTGATAAAAAACGTAAAATTTATTGTTTTTCATTTTTCGTATTTTATGGTTTTTGAATCATAGTTAATACAAGTTTATTTATTCCTGATACAGACAAAATTATGGAAAATTAAAATTAAAAGTTTCTCTTTTTTTGATTAGATTCGGTTTTCAAAAATTTTTGTCTCCTGAAAATTAAACTTATGGGAAGTTTCGTTTATATGTTTTGTGAGGGCGGTTTTATTTTTTTAACGTATTTATGGTCATATATTCGGTTTTTGAGATATTGTAAGGTTTGCCCTATGTATACAGCGGAACAGCCGTTGCACGGTATTTTGTAAATTAAATGTGCTTTTTGATTATAGGGATTTTAGTTTTAAGTGAGCGAAAATAGTTTTTTTGGGAGGTGTTATGACTTTTGTGGCAGAGGTAGATGCTGTATTTTTTTAAGGTGGATAGTATGGAATAGATGCATACTACTTTTTTGTTTTTGTATCAGAAACAAAAACTAAAAAGAAGTTTGTGTGCGTTTTTTACTATGGTTCACATCGGCGTCAAAGTTAGGTCGGTCAAGTTAGCCGACGAATTTTTATATGAAAATTTTAAGGTTCTTTTGCATTCTTCTTGCACCGTTTTGCATCCTAAAATTTAAATTTTGCATCCTCTCTCTTGAGTAAATACGGCCTTGTTTCAGGTGGGGCCATGTTGATCGTGCCCCCCCGAGTTCACTAATTTTCAATTGCGAATCGATTTTAAGTAATGAGTTTTGCACCACAAATTTTTAGTTTTGCACCTCTTCTATAGGGACTGTACCAATACCTGAAACTTGAAACCCAGCCCTCCCCCACTTGACAAATTTACATTTGCGACCCATCATATTATTCGGTGAGGTTTGCACCGTTTTGCACAACAAATTTTAAATTTTGCACAACTTCTATAGACACTCTACAAAGACCTGAAATTTGAAACCTAGCCCATCCCAGTTGATAAATTTACATTTGCGACCCAGCATATTATTCGGTGAGTTTTGCACCACAATTTTTTTTGCACTCTTTCTATAGGGACTGTACCAATACCTGAAACTTGAAACCCAGCCCCCCCCCCCACCCCTACTTCACCAATTTACATTTGCGACTGAGCATGTTGTTCGATGAGTTTTGCACCACAATGTTTAAGTTTTGCATCCCTTCCTTAAACACTTTATAATTACCTAAAACTTGAAACCTAGATCCCCCACCACTTGATAAATTTATGTTTGCGACCCTGCATATTATTCGGGAGTTTCGTACCACAAAATTTAAGCTTTGCACTTCTTCTATAGGTTCACTTCAAATATCTGAAATTTGAAACATAGCCTCCCACCCCAACTTGATAAATTTACATTATATTATTCGGTGAGTTTTACACCACAAATTTTAAGTTTTGCACCCCTTCTTTAGACACTCTACTAAAACTAGTAGGGGGCTAAGCTTTAAATTGCAAGTATTTGTAGAGTACCTACAGGAGAAGTGCAAAGCTTAAACTTTGTGGTGCAAAAGTCCCGAATAATATGCTGGGTCGCAAATCTAAATTTATCAAGTGGAGGGGGGGCTGGGATTCAAGTTTCAAGTATTGTTACAGTCCCTATAGGAGGGGTGCAAAATGGTGCAAAACTCACTGATTAATAGGCCGATTAGCAATTGAAAATTAGTTAACTGGGGGGGGGGGCACGGTCAACATGGCCCCACCCAGTAAGACAAGGCAGTATTTACTCACGAGAGGAGGTGCAAAATTTCAATTTTAGGGTGCAAAAGAAATTTAAAATTTTCATATAAAAATTCGTGGTGGGGGGGGGACTAACTTAACCGACCTCTCAAAGTTCGCAGATATTTAATTCTGTTAATTTTGGCCCGCACTTGGCTTGGAAGGATATTTCGCGTATTTCACAGAATTTTAGTGCAAAATGATAACATATGTTTGTAATATGATACTTTTACTTTCGATAAGATTTTGCAGAATTCGGTTCATCCTCGATGCATCTAGGCACGCTGAAAAATAGTGTCATCCGTTGAAGCGACAACTAGAAGACTTCCAGCAGAAGAAGCTGATGCAATAAGGTATGAAACAGCCAAGATCATCAAAAATTCTAACCCGCCTAAGTCGAATCTATCAGCTGCAGAAAGAACGGCAATAAAAACATTAAACAACAATACAGACATTTTGGTCCTTCCAGCGGACAAGGAAAATGCCACTGTCGTCATGGACAAAACAGATTACGTCAAGAAAATACAACTACTTTAAGTGATTATACTAATAAGTAATGTGCTGGAGCATAGCTGTGTTGCATCCCTATTGCTAAATGTTTACTTAAACGGGGTAACTCAGTTTGCAAAAACTCTAGATACATATCCTCATTTAAATACCCGTTGAAAAAGTGTGGACCAATGACATATTCTCCAATGATTCCCCCACAGGCATTAATAGATCATCTATGTTGACGATCGATGTGCCTGAAAATTCTTGGAGTTTGATCTGAGCAGTAATGGAAGTTATGGCGATTCATAACCGTTTTTATGGAATGCGGAATCATCGGGGAAGAAGAAAACCTTCAACATCAAAATTTAGTTTGCGCCTAGTTACAAAACTCCACACGTTGCTTAAAATCGCCTTCAAAAAGTTCTTGATGGAACTGGATGATACGTATGGAACCGGTTTTGTTTTAAAACGCGCTGAACGGCACTTTCACTAACATCTTAGGCATCAGCGACTGCTTTCTAGTAATGGAAGGATTTTCCGTAACATGATGTACCATGGATAATTCTTATCTCTTATCTTCTATTCGAACCGGCCTATTTCGAAGTGGTTTCTTGTTTGCTTAAGCCTTTCTAATAAATTCTGTAGGCTCTGTCCGGATGCCACTCTGCATAAAGTCGAGTCTCCAAAAATTGTTTAGTAGGTGGTGAGGTTTATTCGTTAAAATTGCTAATAGTGCTGTATTTAGAAAAAAGTTTTGTTTTTTTTTTTATTTAGCATTGATCGACAGAGGTTTACATTTAAAAGAAGAAAAATAAAGTTCTTAAACTTCGGTGAGTTTAACAGTTAATTTCCAAGACCCTGGACAGTTTAGATCGAACAAACTTGGTCAGTGAAATCACTACACGTTACTTAATAAGTTCTTCGTTTGAATCTGATGACGAAGCACTATTTGTATTTTTAGTAATTTTTAAAATCAGTGATGTACTATCGATTTGTTTTTACAATTTATTTTTTTTTCGTCTATGTCAGTCAACCGATTTCAATAAAACTGTAGGGTGTTGAGGACAACCATAGAAGAGAAAAAAATATGGGGGCATGTAATTTAAAAAAATATGTTATTATGACGTCACACTATTTTGCGCCGCTCTGTATAATCAAAAATATTTTTCTAGAATGCACCCCAAGATACAGATAAAGCATGTACAATATTTAAATCCTAAGTCAATTAATAACTGAGCTACAAAAATAGGAGGTGAGATGAAGGATCCTGTATACATAATCACTTAACACATATTTTTAACTTTTCTTTAGGAACTGGATTATATCCAGATAGCTAAAAAATTGCATATTTACTACCTATAATACGAAAACACTGGTGCTAAATCTTAAGCAACAAACTGTGATATTTAGCGTTTTCAGCAAGGTATTGCAAAGTGATATAATATGATAATTTGTTTTCTAAATTTAATTCTACGATTATTTTGGAATAAAAATGCTAAAATTTTCTGATTTATCATCAATAAATTTTCATTGCTATGGACGACCCCAATCAGGTGGACTTGATAAAGGCCATAGTAATATTTTGATTACTTCCAAAGCGAGTATACAGGGGGATCTACTGCGGTGTTACTTATTTGGCCGTATCCAGAAAATTACCGTTGCTCAATACATATCTAAGGCCATATTTTTATATCGTTCAGTGCGCTCACACTTGGCTCCATTGCTCTTTCATCTTTACATAATCGATATCGAGTCCTGCTTTCTTAATTCCAGATTCCTTTTTATACACGGATAATCTAAAGATATTCGCTAGGATACGTACCGCAACGGATTGCCAGCTCTTACAGGACGACCTCAATAGGCTAGGTTGTTGGCTACTGCACAAGGAATAAATTATTTTTTAACTATAAAACATTGTTTTAGTCTTTCATTTACGAAAGAATATTGATATGGTCAAATTCGATTATAGTATAAACAACAATTTTCTTTCGAGGGTAAATGAAATCAAACATCTTGGAGTCAGATTTGATTCCAAATTGGCGTCCAAACAATTGCTGGAATTCTTGACGAGAATGTACATGGAGTTTACTTCCGAGAAAGCAATAAAAAGTCTTTATTTTACCTTTATCTGCAGTAGGCGAACATTTGTGTGGGTATTTTGGAGTTCTGGACAATCAATGAAATTTATGATATAGCTGGTACTACCGTAACAAGGCAAAGTTTCATTTTACCTATTGTTAATCTAGGGGATCAAATCTGGACTAATTTCTGAATTTAAAATCTTTAACATTGTGTACAAAGCAGCAAATCTACTTTCTCAATTTCCCTTGCACGACACGACCTCTTTGCACTTTGTACAGCCATACAGAACACTGATATAAACTCACTAATAAATATAGTCTTAGTGCTCAGATAAACGACCTTTTTTCAATGTCTATTAATTTATTTAAATATATAAAAAAATCACCGAGATTTTTCAGATCTTTATGTTTTAAAAATTTAATATGGCGAAACAAAAAAGGCGGCTTAGTAAAATGTTATAAAAACTATTTATCCAATTTACCTCAAATTTTCCACAAAAATGAAAGATTACGTAGGAAACAACTGGAAAAAAATTTTGTTTCAAGATGGCGGTGTAAAAAAAATATTTGTAATAAAGTTGTGAAAAAATCACCCAGCCAGATTTTTACAGATCTTTACGTTTTAGATGTCAAAAAACAATCACATGTTTTCTCAGTTCCGTCGGTCTGTCTATCGGACTGTCTCAGGGACATAGCTAAAAAACTACTTAAGCAATTGACTTCAAACTTTGGTAAAATACTAAGGATCGAATAGTGATAACCCAGATACATTTTCGTACAAATCCAATATAGCAGAACAAAATGGCGGCTTGGTGAAACGTTAAAAAAAATCACTTAAAAACCAATTGTGCAATTTATCTTAAATTTTACAATAAAATTAGGTGTTGCCTGAGAATGATCTATAATATTGTGGTATGAATCCATTTCGCAAAACAAAATGTCGGCCTAATAAAATATTTTAAAAATAGATTAGTTTCAAATTTTGTGCAAGAATTAAGTTTGATGTAGAGAAAAATTGGTAAAATTATGGTAAGAATTCATGATGGCGGAATAAAATCAAATTTCGAGCTTTTTAGGAATTAATGGAAGACAGATACCGATTTTTATTTACGAAAGTGTCACAATATTGTTTTGTCATCCCAACGATACGCATGGCAACGATAAGTAGAACTAATATTTCTTCTCATGGTTGAGTGAAAAAAAAGTGATTTTTTTTAATATTATTCCAAAAGGATAAGAGCTATAAGAAAAAATTACTATTAAGATTAATATCTTTAGAGGGATTAGAAGTCAAAGGATTTAAACTTTAAAATAATAGCAATCTGAAAAAATGAATAATTAATGAGTTTTCAATTTTTATTCGAAACCTCTTTCTTTCGCTTTTTAAATAATATTGAAAAAATGCCTTTTTCGCCCTTAGCCTGGGGTTGAAAGAAATTACTTTCACTTATCGTTATCAAATACCTCCAATTACATATTTTATGTAAAAATTTAGGCAATTTAGTTGGACCACTTGGACGTCCTTAATAAAATAAGCAAATGGCTGCTGGATCCACCACATATAATTTTTCCAGAACAACGATATTAATATTATATAAAATGCACCATCTATGCATATTTACAGAAAATCAGCAATACGCATTGTCAAAAATTAAATTAATTTTTATAATACACAGCTTTTTTCCCTTAGTTCCCGCCTCCCCAGCTATACACTTTACTTATTGACACAAGAAATGCTTTGTGCAAAAAATAAAGATATTTTATATTTTTAACACTCATTAAGATTTATAATAATCAAAATAACCTGACCAAAAAATAGATCACCCTCTAGGGCCATATGTACCTCAGAGCCCGGCGAAATTATTTTATGACGAATTACACTTCATACATGTACATATTATATACATAAAAGTCAACGAAAACTGAGTGTGTATTTATTAGATTACTTGTATTAATATAATTAGAAAGAATTATATAAAGTAAATTACGCACTTTAAATAATTGTTGAACTATTTAAGTCTTTTCAACATTGAAGGACCTGCTTTCCAGAGTCCTAAAAATACTTAACTGTTTCCGGTTTCGTATATTTTTTAAGCAATAGGTAATAATTAACCAAATTTTAAATTTTAGGTATTTAAGTACTTTTCTAAAAATTTACTTAATACATGTCCCAAGTAACGCTTATTCAAAAGTACTTGAGTAAAATACTAACAGTCCACAGTACTGATTATTTTACATTAAGTACATTATTGTATTTATTACCTCAGCTCTATCCCCATGTTATCCCTGTGAAAAATATTTCAAGTAAAATAGCTAAAAAATCTGAAACGCAAATCTGTCATATCGTTTATCTGAATCGCTTTAATTTAACTTACCCCCAAACTGAGAATATATATTGAAAGGGGAGAACATTGTCAAAATATATTCTATGACTTCTTATGAAACTCACAAAAAAAAGCACTTGTCTAGAATGTGCCTTATATCACACGTCTTTGATAGCATTTGAAAGATAGTGAGCAGGGCTGAAGATAAGGGAGGTTTTGAAGGTCCAAACTCCCCCATTGTTCAAGCAAAAATTGAAATTAAAATCTGGTGTAGTTAATTTCCATCCCCACCTCCATCGCTGAAGCTACGACCATGATGGAGTAAAAAAAAAGGTGATAAAACAAAGCTTACTTTTAACTTATCTTATTTACAAACAACGCAATAACTCGCTTTTTCATCACTGGTATATATTACTCGTGAAAAAGTCAAGCTCAAAGAACACCTCCTCATTTTAAAAGTTCTACTTTTAAAACTACTTGTTAGGTATATAATATACAATTTTGCTTGCCTAAAAATAAAGAAAAAGAATTCAAAGGGAAATCGAAAAGTTTTTGAAAGCAGGTGCATCCGAGTTATTAGCTTCCTTCAGTAGACAAGAATTTTTTTTTAATTTTAGTATGTCACCCATGTTAGCACCTTTGAAACCAGCAATTAGAAAACTTCATCTTAATTTTCTATTTTCAACTAATTATGGATAGCAACTGGAGGGAAAATTAAAATCCATTACGTCTGTCAAAATGTCGAAACTTATAAAGGGTTATTTTAAAAATAATAACCATACTTAAAGACATAAATGTGCCCTTAGATTATACCATGCACAGAAATTTAGTAATACAGAAGAAATTCTATTCGAATATAAACATTTCAAACAATACCCGGAAGTAGGACTCCTCCTTAGACTAAATAAAGCCACTCCACCAACGAATCTGACCGAAAATCATTATCTCCATTTAACTTTTGCCATTTATAGATTACCGTAAACAGGGTTGAACTAAATTTTGCGAACATGTTCAATTCGTTTTTGAAGTATCGATTTATGACATACAGGATTGTATTCTGTAAACGATAAACGAATCATGGTGATTGGAATACGGGGTAAAATCGTAAGTTTCTCTATAACAAATATACAAATTTGGCCTTATTTTCACGATTTCAAAATCTTTACTTATCAGACCAATTTCCTGATATTTTCTGCTAACTTCTTTTTAGTTCAAAATTTGGGTTAACATATTGTAAAAACTTTTTGTAGGTTAGTATGCGAAATTTCATTAGCTCTATATGAGTACATTGGATGCAAAACTCAGTTTTTGCAAATATTGAAAAAAACGAGGTTTTGTGATAAAGTTTAACAAGACATTTTTATTTTAAAATTCTGTGAAAAGGCACTATCAAAAAGATCTTTAACAAATTCTGATAGGAAAGAGGGGAGGTGACAGACAAAGTTTTGGAGAAAAATGAAGCTGCTAAAATGTCAATTAATTAGAGTTTAATTTGTACAGAGGGTCTTTATAGTCGTGAACGCATATCCATAATATTTCTTAGTTGTGATCAAAAGTCAAGAAATTATTTAATTACAAGTTATCTTTTGGAACTTCGTTAAGTGATGTATGTTCTACCTGTGTGCGAGCCAAAGAACTTGTTATATTTATATGAAAAAGCAAAATGGTGTAAAGGTAGCTATAGGTGACAATTTATCGAGCCACCTTTCTTTTAGTGTTTCTTTTTCATATATTTCTCGGTATTTTTGCATGCATTTGCTTGTTAGGCTTTCCTTTCGGAAGTTCATACTATAAAAAATCGGTAAATTACTTCACGAGGTAATTCCCCGTTATAAATTATTACTTGATCCATCTGGGGAAAATCTGTAGACCAACGCAGTAGGTAAAGACTGATAATATGGGTTTCATGCAGGATATACAACCTATATATATATATATATATATATATATATATATATATATATATATATATATATATATATATATATATATATATATATATATATATATATATATATATATATATATATATATATATATATATATATATATATATATATATATATATATATATATATATATATATATATATATATATATATATATATATATATATATATATATATATATATATATATATATATATATATATATATATATATATATATATATATATATATATATATATATATATATATATATATATATATATATATATATATATATATATATATATATATATATATATATATATATATATATATATATATATATATATATATATATATATATATATATATATATATATATATATATATATACTGGAAACGTCGAAAATTTAAAAAGAGTGTTTTGTTTTGTTTATTGGGACCTAACCCCAAATAATACACCACTCTAATCTAAAAACAATAACAACAAAAGGATTGTTAACGAAAAACATTTAGAAACTTAATATCTGAGTAATATATGAGGAACAACGGAGTAAACGTACTGATAATATGGGTTTTATGCAGGATATAAGATCTATATATGTGTCCTGAGGATGCAACAATTAGGTTGCGAAACGTCGACAACTTAAAAAAAAATGTTATTTACTGGATCTTAACCCCAAATAATACACCATCTCTAACATTTTTTTTTAACATTGTTCCGCTATATTGGATTTTTACCAAAATATTATCAGGTCATCTCCATATGACCCTTAATTTTTGGTCAAAATTTGAAGTCAATCGGTTAAGTAGTATTTAAGCTGTGTCGCGAACTGACACACAGACTGACAGACGGACCAACTAAATTGATAAAACATGTATTAGGGACGCTAATACGTGAAGATATGTAAATCCTGAGAGGGTGATTTTCTTCACGCTTACAAAAATTTTATTCGGCCGCAATTTTGTTCCGCCATCTTGAATTAGTAACACAGTTTTACTAGTTGAGCTAGCCCTATACCACAATTAGTTATGGCATACAACTTGAAATCAATCCACTAAGTAGTTTTTCAGACTGAGTTTTTAAATATTTTATTATACCGCCATTTTGTTTCGCCTTCTTGGATTAGTGTGAAAATTTTATCAGATGATTTCAACATAATACTTGATGTTTTTGCAAAATTTGAAATAAATTGGCAGTTTTTTCATAATAATTTTTTTTTGAATTTCACTACGCTGTCATTTTGTTTCGCCATTTTCGATTTTTACCAAAATATTACCAGGTCATACCCATATGACCCTTAATTTTTGATAAAAATTTAAAGTCAATCGGGTAAGTAGTCTTTAAGATATGCCGCGAACTGACAGACAAATAGACAGACATACCGACAGACGGACCGACGGAATTGAAAAAAAAATCTTTTTTGGCATCTAGGGACGCTAAAACGTAAAGACGTGTAAAACTTAAGAGGGTAATTTTTTCACGATTATATACTTTTTATTTGGCCGCCATTTTGTTCGGCCACCTTGAATTAGTACCAGAATTTTACTAGTTGATCCCTATACGACAATTAGTTATTACACACAATTTGAAATCAAACCATTAAGTACTTTTTCAGGCTGAATTTTTAAGTATTTTTCTAAGCCACCATTTTGTTTCGACATCTTGGATTCGTACCAAAATATTACCAGTTGATTCTAATATAATACTTGATGTTTTTTTCAAAATTTAAGATAATACGGATGAATAGATTTTTAATTTTTGACCAAAAGTTAAAGGATATCGGGTAAGTAGTCTTTAAACTATGCTGCGAACTGACAGATAGACAGATAAACCGGCAGACGGAATTGATAAAATATATTTTGTGGCATATAGCGACGCTAAAACGTAAAGATGTGTTTTTACACCCTGAGAGGGAGATTTTTTCATGATTACAAACATTTTCTTTGGACGCCATTTTGTTCGGTCATCTTGAATTAGTACCACTATTTTACTAGTTGATCCCTATACTACAATTAGTTATTGCACACAATGTGATATCAAACCATTTTTTTTTCAGGCTGAATTTTTTAATATTTTATTTTGTTTTATTTGTCCTTTTGTTCCGCCATCTTGGATTAGTACCAACATTTTACCACTTGATTTCAACATAATACTTGATGTTTTTGCAAAATTTGAGGTAAATTGGATGAGCAGTTTTTTAATAATAATTTTTTTAACACCTCACTAGGCCGCCATTTTGTTTCGCCATATTGGATTTTTCCCAAAATGTTACCAGGTTATCCCCGTATGACCCTTAATGTTTAACCAAAATTTGAAGTCAGTCGGATAAGTAGTTTTTTAGCTACGCCGCGAACAGACAGAGAGACAGACAGACAGACAGACAGACAGACAGACAGACCGGCGGAATTGAGAAAACATGTTTTTCGTCAACTAGGGACCCTGAACCGTGAAGATTTGAAAAAATCTCGGAGAGTGATTTTTTCATGATTAAAATACTTCCTTTGCAATCGAGGTTAATTTATTATTATTTATTATATTTATTAATTTAATTTTGATACCCACCATCATGGAACTAAAAAGCTGCGCAAAATAGCCCTGGAGGTCCGCCATATCAAATTGGTGTTAGTCCTTCCATCTGGCATCTACGCTATCTAAACACATACAAATATTACGAATCTTTTGTCATCTGTTTCGTGTTTAGTTTTTAGGTAAGTAAAGTTAAAAAAAGAATTCATATTCATATTATATGGTCTGCATAAGCAAAGCATATGACTTTGACCATGAAAGGAAATATTTTCATGTACGATCAATTATTATAAATTTTGTTTTAGTCCAGTCCTGGCACGTCACTTTTATTAATTTGACCTTATAGCACCTTATTAGCACAAGCACAGCATACGGCCTATCATTGTGGCGCAACATGTAATTAAAGCGAATTCGCACAGCATATAACGATAAGTTTAACAATCAATACATAGTATGTACACTATGAACAAAAAATTTGCACATACGTTAACAATTTTTTTAATAACAATATGAAACCATGTAGTTATTCTCCAATATATTTTCACTGAGAAAAAAGAGGTAAATACAGCACAAAATGGCAAAATCAAGAATCATTCATCCTGATTTTAGCGACGACCATTATGGTTATTCGAACTTTCCTTTGTGTTGCGAAATAGTCCTAAATCTTTTCATATTAACAGATACAAAATGTCCAATCCATTCCTTTTTGTGAGTACTTTTGCGATAAATGATTGTATATAACCAATGGTCATTTTGTAAGGCTTTTAAACAATTGTTAACGATCTTTTGATTTTTTTTAACGTGGCAGATGCAGATTTTCTTTGATATCTACCTATCTAGCTATCTATATATATATATATATATATATATATATATATATATATATATATATATATATATATATATATATATATATATATATATATATATATATATATATATATATATATATATATATATATATATATATATATATTGTGTCCCAATAGTGCGTTCTCGGTTGATATCTTGAGAACGGATAGCGATATAAAAACAGTTCAAATGCAAAAGTTGTAGAACAATACAGGCTACATAACCCAAAATTATTTTCATTTATATAGGGTGTCTCAAAAATCTGTAGCGAAGCAAAGTTGTGTTTTTTCTTATGGGACACCCTATATATTTTTGCATATTTAGATTCTGCTCGTGATTCTACATATTTTTTGTATAACATGTCCTATGTCTAAATCTGATAGTTTTTCTAATATCCGCCATTTTGTAAAAAATTATGAATTGCAGTGCCTTTTTTCAAACGACGTGGGCCGTTGGCTTTTTGATATAGGATTATGATTTTTGGCACGAACATTAGCAAAAGTATGGGTTGACTTTCAACGTGAACAAAATTTGTCGGCGTTGTACAGGGGGTCCTAGATAAGTAGTGGAAATTAAAAAAATTAAAAACATCATATCTTTATTTTTTTAAATAGAATGTATAGTATTTTAATATTTTAGACTATTCGTGACCCAAAACCCTATCTTTCGTTATAAATATGTCCTATACCTATTTGTCATAGTTTCCGAGATTTTGACATTTTTGTATTTATTATTTGGTTTTCAATAGCAATCGCCTTAGAATTTGCTTTATTATCGAATTTATAGAATTTTCTGAGGAATCCAAAAATGTAATAATATACAGGGTGTTCCATTTAAAATAACAAAGTTGATATCCGAGGGACACTATTGTATTTCAACTTTTTCTCTGTTATTAAAAATAAAGGAATTAAGGGGGGTGGCAAATCTCGGTGAATCACCCTGTACATTAATACACAGTAAAAAATGCAAAATTAAAAATTCAGTCTACTATTTTTGTTTATGTAAAAAGGCAAATAAATATTTTAATTAAAGAGACACAACAGAAAAAGAAGTCCTACAATCACTTGATTAAATGTTCAATATGACCACCATTTCTTTCAACACACACTTGTAGCCGATTCATAGGAATTGTTAACTCTATTCAGCATCGCGGCATTGATATTTGTACATGCATTTCTAATTCTCATTTTCATATTCTCTATGATAGTTGGTGGCGTTTGGTAAACTTGCTCTTTAACAAAACCCCACAAGAAAAAATTTAGTTTTGTGAGGTCCGGAGACCTTGCCGGCCATGATACTGTGTCTCCATTAACTCTATTTTCGAAAAAATAAGGTCGAATGACACGGTTACCGATCATACCAGCCCATACATTAAGAGACCATCTATGCTGTTGATCCAAGGGAATAATGAATCTGGGGTTTTCAGAACTATAATAGGGGAAATTATGTCGGTTATCCATTTTTATGAAATGTCGCTTCGTCAGTAAATAAAATGTTATTGAAAAAATCATGTTCTTCTCTATTTTTTGCTAATGCCCAAGTACAAAATTCAAGTCTTCGATTGAAATCGTCTTGATCCAGCTCTTGTACCAGGTGATTATGGTATGTGTGAAATTTATGTTTTTTAATTATTCTATTTGCCGTAGATTTAGCAACACCTCTCTCCTTGTCTAACTGCCTACATGAAATATGAGGATTTTCAATTAAAGTTTGCACAACAAGATATTCAGTTTCTTCATTTGCAGCTCTTTTCTGCCTTTCCAATTTTTGTTCATAATCGACACATCCAGTTCTTTCAAATCGTTCTTTGAGTCTGACAAATGATACCTCATGAGGATGACGTTCGGCATTGCTAAAACGTTGCGCATAAACTCTACTTGCTAAAAAACAATTTTGATCACTTGCATCCAAAACATAAATCATGTTAATCAATTCTTCTCTAGAAAAATTCATTTTGAATCAATTTGAACACCGTTACTACACAAATACAAGAGTTTGACATTTCGCCATGACAACATTTTCCTCGTTTTCATTTGTTTTTACTTTAGGATTGTCTAAGGCATCTTCGTACATTAACTAAATGTTGACACTACCTACGCTTTTATAATAGCCAAAATAGTAAATATTTAAGAATAGTTGGTAAAATATCTGTTTTAAGTCTTTACGTCGCGATTCTTAGCACAATATTATGAGCTAAATTTTTAATTTTGCGTCACTTGTGGTGTATTATATTAGAAAATTGGATAAAAAAGCAAATTCTAAGGCGATTGCCAATGAAAACCAAATAATAAATACAAAAATGTCAAAATCTCGGAAACTATGACAAATAGGTATAGGACTAGTCTAAAATATTAAAATACTATACATTCCATTTAAAAAAATGAAGATATGATGTTTTTAATTTTTTTAATTTCTCCTACTTATCTAGAACCCCCTGTACAACGCCGACAAATTTTGATCACGTTGAAAGTCAACCCATACTTTTGTTAATGTTCCTGCCAAAAATCATAATTCTATATCAAAAAGCCAACGGCCCACGTCGTTTGAAAAAAGGCACTGCAATTCATAATTTTTTACAAAATGGCGGATATTAGAAAAACTATCAGATTTAGACGTAGGACATGTTGTACAAAAAATGTGTAGAATCACGAGCAGAATCTAAATATGCAAAAATATACAGGGTGTCCCATAAAAAACCCAACTTTGCTTCGCTACAGATTTTTGAGACACCCTGTATAAATGAAAATAATTTTAGGTTAAGTACCAGCTCTTTTTTACAGGCAACCAACAGGGATATCTGCACCCAAGAATAATTGGGATTATTCTCGGTCTGCACTAAGATGTAATTTTAAATCTTTCTCAACATTGTTAAAAAAATACAAGCATTTCTGGTGCTTGTTCTTGCAATTATTAACAATTGTTAACAATAATTACGTGACCAAATATAAATAAAAATAAACTAATAAAGTACCTATTTTTTCTTTTTTTTTTTTGGAAATTGTAATTTAGTTTATATCAGTTTTAAAATGTTTCTTACGACAAGATACATCAAAATAGCAATGTAAACAGTCGATCACATTTTTTAGGCTCACTGTATTAGTGTTTTAGATAAACAGGCAGTATGATTCTGATTAATCATTAATTAAATGTTATAATTAATTAGTTGGAGGGAATAGATGCGTGCCCACTCTTAAGAAATAATCTATGTTCCTGCAGTTGGCGACACCCATCGGAGGACCTCGCAACTCTTATTATTTTTGTTTCCTTTATGATGTTCCCCTTGCATTACAGTGACTATACGAGAATTGCATATTGCAGTGGTGTTCCCTATCAGCAATCTTATAAACTGAGGAGATCCGACTAAAAATGTCTGTAACGGACAAAATGAATGTAGGGCAAACATTTTGCTTCTGCGATTAGATGGCAGCACGTACAACAGATTATTAAAGGACTGTAATTTATATTACAGTTTACAGTGACCATATACGGACACTGTATTTTCTTTTACAATGTATTGTCCTCTAACCGAGACAGAATTAATAGTACACAGGAGAGAAAAATAATTTCTGTATAGTAGAAGATTTTCCTTTGACAAACTTCCAAGCATTGCCGGTAGATAGCCAAAGTTTTCCAGATTATCAGATACAGAAATAAGATTGAGAGTTATTTAGATATCAGAAAACTTCTAAAGCTGCCTATTTAATATATTATATTATTGTTAACGATTCTTTGAATAAAAGACAAAGACTTAAACAATGTCATAGCTCATAGGGAATTGCCTATCGTTTTCTTTTTTACTAATTTGGAAAACCCATTTAATTGAAATTTAATAAGGGTAGTCTGTATAATAATATATTTCATTTCTTTAGTAAGTTTTTCTTGCATTACGAAAGGTGCCAGTTTCCGAACTTGGGTAAGGTCTTATGAATTTGGTATTTTTTATTAAAACCCTGGTATAAAAAATATGGATTTGGAATATGTATGACGATTTTGACATGGAAGTAATGACTTTAAAGTCAATGACGTCAGTTTACAAAAGCGCCTATCATAATAAAGTGTACCTCAATACATTCCTAACAAATTATTCCTTTGCTTCCTTTTTTTATTGCTTTAAGACGGTATCGGAGTAAGTCTTACTAATTTACGAAGAAATGGAATTAATAGTTTACTGTACAACTGTGGTAAAATTATCGTCGAAAATGAGTTTTTATGCAATAGGTGTACATTTTCAATACTAGGTGGATCTCTTCCTCTGTAAAATTACTTTGGATCTAATTGAAAATTTACCAAATTCGGTAACTATCGACTATCAAATATGTTTTAATTTTTGCCTAGTTGCAGTATACCTATATTATAGATGCAAAACATTTTCAATCCCAAAAATTGGTTTTATTGACACAAGTTAATTGTTATTTTCAATACAATTTATATTATGTATATAGGGTGTCAATATGAAAAGTTCTCACTTTGAATAACTTAGGCTTATTAGTAAATAAAAAGAAATTCGGCGAGACAGTTCAATTCTATTATGGAGGAAGACGCTTTCATCAACTATTTCTATACCCTTTCGTTCAACCCCCGAGCGAGGGCAAGGTCAACCTTTAAAATATGTATCGCTTCAAAACGAGTTAAACAGTAAAACCGATAAGGCAACGTGTTTTCGGACATATAGTTTAATGATTTGAAAATAATTTACTTTATCATTTATTAGTTTATTTTATCCTGTTGACCTCTTCAGAGATATTGTTATTGAAATTGTGGTTTGCGCCCTTCAGGAAAAAACTAATTTGCTTCTACGGAGAAGTTGGAAAATGGGTAAGACACAATTACTTTTTAATGAAAGGAATCTGAATCATGAAGTAAGTAATACATATGTTCTGGATTTAGTAGCGAAGTATTTAGAGTTCAGTGAGAAATAAAAAAATAGTGAATCAGCGAGTTCTACATGAAGCAGCCCAAATTGAGGTTTTAGGAACCATTGTCGGGGAACCCACCACGACATAGCGTGTAGTAGCTCGTCAGACGGGAATTTCACACGAAACTGTGGCCCTAAAATTGCATAAAGATCATCCGTATCAAATGCAAACTTTACACAACCTTCATGAAGATAACTTCGAATGAAAATAGAACTTTGCGAAACTTCGTCTATCGATCCGATCCAAATTTACTACCAGATATTTGCTTCAGTGGGGAGCGCACATTTTTATTAAATGGAAATGTAAATAGACAAAATTGTCGCTATTGGAACTTGGAACGGTGAAAGTTTATATATTTTCCGCAAAGATCATACACAGTATGCACAAAAATTGAATCTTTCAGAGGGTACTCTAACGTCATAATTTGTCCTTCATTAAACAGGGAAATTTAACTATACCTCAATATGCTTGAAGCGGCAATTTTATTTTGCAATAAATATCCTACATTGTCAACAAGATGAGGCTCCACTTCATTATTTTCTTCCAGTGCAGTAATGATTAAATGACAGGTTTATATATATATATATATATATATATATATATATATATATATATATATATATATATATATTCCGACCTTATCTATCCAAAAGTAGTATATTCCGGGACCTTGTCAAGCCTTTTTCATTTTTACGAGGCCCGATTTGGGCATCATAATTTTTATTATACAAACAGACGCAGAATGTTCTGCTGATGCCATCTGTACCTATTTCGATGAAAACGGGTTGGGCTTCATAAAGTTGGGTATGAAGTTAGTTCATCGGATCTGCCGCAAGATGGCGCATGAGTCGTTTTATATATACATTTAAGGTAGTTCCCACATTTTACGAAGCCCACACATTCTGCAGGTATACGAAGCCCGAAAACCTGACAACATTGTAGCTACTGCCGTTAACCGATAGGAAGGTTTGGTGGGGCTTCGTAAGAACTAGATGCATACACATCTTGGGAGAGAAGATAGAGTTAATAAGTAACAGATTTTAAATTTAAAAATATTGCAATCTCATATAGAATAGTTGTAATAAATTTTCCACGAAGCTAAATAATGTGTGACTTTTGTTTACCATTAATTATTATCCGCCCAGAAATACAAAAAAATGTTAATTAACTATAGTATTATAGTCTATCTATTGAGACAACGGAAAAAAGGAGTACGCCGAATTTACTACGTCAAACATATTACATAAATGTATTTTTATTCAGAGGACAAAATTCAATTGGATAAATCTTTGGAGAAGTTGACTTAGCAAAGAACTAGTCAAAAATTAGTTGAAATATTTGGGTGGCGTTTCTTTAGAGATCTTCGGTCAGTGGCGTGTGTTAGTGTTGAGTTTAGCAGTGAGTTTTTATTGACTGATATATTTTTTAATAATTGAACAATTAAAAGTTGGATCGCTTTTTCCCGGTCGGTCTTTTGATACTAGTGAGAACGAAGCGGGCAGCGATATTGGTTGGTATTTTTATATTGATTGATATTTGTGATATAAACCATAAAAAACAACAAATGTATTCTCATTTTTAACCGACTTCAAAAAAGGAGATTCTCAATTCTTCTGCGATGTAAGTATTTTTTAAGTATGTTCACGGATTTCTCTGAAATACCTTGATAGATTTTAACGTTCTAGGACTCATTTTGTTCGGAAGTTCTCCAGCTGGATCTATTTTTTTACAAAATTCCTAGAGGCTAGGGGAAAAAAGGGGGTTAGTTAAAAATTACAATTTTTGGAAAATATTCGTCGATTTCTCACGAACGCCTTGATTTTAATTCTAGGGCTCATTTTGTGCAATAGTTCTCCAAGTTGGTCCCATTTTTTTTTGTTGTACGAAATTCTTAAAGGGTGGGGGTTAATTAGTTCAAAAATTGCAATTTCTGGAAAATAATCGGAAAAATGTTCCATTTTAGTTTGCGCAATTTTTGGGTTTTATGATTTGACGTTTTAATAAAAGAAAATGGAGGGGATGAAAGGGATGATAGGGGTAACAAGGGCTAAAAGGTATAAAAACTTGGAAATGTTTGGAAAATATGGAGTTTCATTATATTATCAAAATTTTAGGTCAATCCGTATTTATTTTGTCACATGCAACCAAACCTTAAGGGGAGCGGGAGGGCGGGGGAGTAAGATATAAAATATAATGTTGCAAGTCATTTTATAAGTTTTAAGGCCAAATAAATAATTTTCGGGAATACTATATGAGTATATACCTTTGTTAGGTTTATGTATACAGGGTGACTAAAAAATATGATATGGGGTAGAAAGGGTGATAGGGGGTAAAAAATTGGAAATATTTGAAAAATATGTTGTAAAAATTTCATTATATCATCAAGATTTTAGTTTAATACGTATTTATTTTGTCGCATGCAACCCCACCCTTCTTAAGGGTAGTGGAGGGGGAGTAAAATATAAAATATGTTTCATGTCATTTTAAAACATTTTGAGATCAAATAATTCATTTTCATTCATTGGGGGTAAAAAGGTCGATAGAGGGCAAAAAATTGGAAATGTTTGGAAAATATGTAGTAAAATACAGTTTCATTATATCAAGATTTTAGGTCAATCCGTATTTATTTTGTAAGTAAAATATAAAATATGTTTCATGCCATTTTAAAACATTTTGGGATCAAATAATTCATTTTCCGGGATACAATATGCGTGTATACTTTTGTTAGCTTTCTGTAGAGAGTGATTAAAAATATGATAGGGGGTAAAAAGGGCGATAGAGGGCAAAAAATTGGAAAATATGTAATAAAATACAGTTTCATCATATCATCAAGATTTTAGGTCAATCCGTATTTATTTTGTCATATGCAAACCCCCCCTAATGTTCCATGTCGTTTTATAAGTTTTTGAGGTCAAATAATTCATTTTTGGGGATGCAATATGCGTATATACCTTTGTTAGCTTTCTGTAGACAGGGTGATTAGAAAATATTCACCCATTACAATATATATACATATATAAAACCCCCAAAAACCCATTCTCTACAGATTTAGCGACATTCTTTCAAAAACATTTCTGTTTGTTATATTACAAAATTTACTATACTTAGTGATAATGAAAATAAAAAAATCACTAAAATGTTCAAAATAACTTTTTTGATAAAAAATGAACCGCCTTCAAAAAAATAGATAAGCGAAAAAGTAGAAAATAACTTAAACAAAAAATTTTATTTGTTGCTGCAAAATTTCAGCTATATACATCGCCGACAATCCGATGCGTTTTTTAAAGTCGACGCCAATTCAATCAATACATATTCCTAATAGAGAAAAATGTATTGTTTTTGCTTCTATTAGGTATAGATATTGATGGAATTGGCGCCGACTTCAAAAATCGCTTCGGCCTAGCGGTAATGTTACAATAGCTGAAATTTTGCAGCAAAAAATGATGTTTTTTACTTAGATTATTTTTTACTTTTTAGTTTATCTATTTTTTTTGAGGGCGGTTCATTTTTTAACGAAAATAATTGTTAACCGAGTCAATTCGCTTGGGAAGTATTTTTTTATGTATCTTCGCCGATTTCTCCAGAACGCCTTGACCGATTTTAGTGTTTTAGGGCTCATTTTATGCGGCAGTGAAATGGGTGATATCCAAAAGAGGGTTGATTAGTTAAAAATTACAATTTTGGGAAAATAATTGCCGATTTCTCCGGAACGCCATGATCGATTTTCGTGTTAAGTTAATGCTTTTTTTTTGTACAACGAAATAAGTAAAGGTTGGGGGAAAAAAATGTTTGGAGAATAATCGTAAAATTGCAATTTTCAAGATTTTTGGTATGAACCATTTTTGGGTTTTATGATTAGCGTTTTAATAAAAAAAAGGGGTGGATGAAAGCGGTTACAGGGAGTAAAAGTAATCGAAATGTTTGAAAAATGTGGAATAATGTACGGTTTCATTATATTATAAGGTTTTAGGCCAATCCGTATTTATTTTTTGACACATGCAACCTGGCTTCAGGGTTGCGAAGGAGAGGGGGGTGGATTAAAAAATAATATATAGTATTGGATCTCATTTTGTAAGTTTTTGAGGTCAAATAATGCATTTTCGGGAATACAATATTCATTTATACCTGTGTTAGCTTTCTGTACATGGGGTGATTATAAAAATATTCACTCATTACAATATATATACACACAAAAAAATCCCAAAGAAACGTGTTCTGTACAAATTAAACATTTTATCAAGGACATTTCTTTGGTTTCTTTATCATAAAATTTCTTATACCAGTGGCGGCTCGTGAGTATATTGAAGGGTGAGGCTACATGAGGTTAATTTTGTTTAAATGTGAATAAATTTCCACGTCACCCATGAGGTATTATTCTGCGACGCGTTGACCTTTTTTTTTAATGGAGGTCATCGCCAATAGCCCTACTAAACCATTAAAAACTAAAAAAATAAACTCTAAAAATAGTAAATAAAAAGTAAACAAAACAAGTAAAATATGTACACCTATCACTAAAATATAGCGGTGATTGCGATAATAAAAACATAATTTAGTTTATTAAAACTTAAAATAAATAGTTGTATGAAATAAGATAAAAAAACTAATTTTTGTACATTAAATCTATACGTCTGTCTTTTAAGGTTGCAAATTTATCTATAATTTGGTCGTAAAAGTTTTGGTCTTCACTAAGTTCTGACAGTAATTCCTGCTCTATTGACATCATTGCTAAACCCGAAAGCCGTTCTTGTGTCATTGTGTTTCTTAGGTAGGTTTTGATCCGTTTAAGACATGAAAAATTTCGTTCGGCCGATACACTTGTTGCGGGAATAGTTAAAACTAAATTAAAAAGCTTATATGCTTCCGCAAAAATTGCTTTAAAATCTTTAAATAACAAAGCTAGACTTTTTTCGACATCTAAATTTGAAAATTGTTCATCCCTATACAATACAGAAAGCTCATTCTTTAATCTATCTCTGTCAAAAATGTTTGGATTATTTTTTAATAAATTATTTAATAAGTCGTCTGGAAAGCATTTAACATATTCCGAATATTTTGTGCAATCGACTAAAGCAAAGAAATTTAAATTATTTAAATTTTCAAACCGCGTCCCTAATTGAAGAATTATACAATGTATTATTTCGAAATATCATATTTTATATTTAGTAAAAATATCAAAGTCGCTAGAACATTGCCCTCGACGTGTGTTAGTTGGCAGAATAGTGGCTTTTTTAGCAATATTGAAAAGTTCTTTGAAATGGTCCTCGTTTCTAAATTCAATATTTCGTTGCTTGGCAAGGTTTATTTGCGAAATGCAGTAATTTATATCTAAATGCTTTAACTGTAATATTTGAAACAGTACATCAGTGCAACTAAAAATTTGTTTATAAATATGCGTTAAAAGGCAAAATTCGAAATCATTAAAATGCTTTAGAAATCCTTTTGCACCATTAATAGATTCTGTTCCAGAACTTAAGTCATTAATAATAGTTTCAAATACTATAATTAAATTGTCCCATTCATTAGCCACTAAGTTTAAAATTTTAAACCGTGTATACCATCGCGTTTCTACAGCTCGCGGAATTCTTTTACCTACTATCTGATTAAGCACAAAAGACCGTTTTGGTGATTGGTGGAAATAATTTGGTATTCCCAATAAAGTGGCAAAAAATATACGACTTTGGGTAATCAGTTTTGTTCCCTGTTGTAAAACTAGATTTAATTTGTGGGCGCAACAATGAGTAAACATAGCTAAAGGAGCAATAGATCTAACTTTTATTTGAAGCCCATTTATTTCACCTGCCATAACACTAGCCCCATCGTAACACTGCGCGACCAATTTATTTTTAAAGTCATAAGGCTCTAAGCTGTTTTGTATTAAATGAAAAAGACTCTCTGCTGTTCTATTATCGCTAACGTCAAAAAATCCTAAAAATCTTTCTTTTAAAGATCCGTTGGTCACATACCTAACTGTTATCGAATACTGTGATTTTTCTGTTATATCAGTACTATCATCCGCAATTACGCCAAAAAAACAACAATCGGTGTCATTGATTTCTTTTTTTATATATTCTTGAATATAGTCATGTATGCAACCAATTAGTTCATTTTGTATAGTCTTAGATTGTCCCGTAAAAATATTACTAAATTTAGCACAATGTTCAGTAAGTTCGGCATTTCTTTTTATTAAGCATGCAAATATTTCCTTAAAATTGCCACGGTTAAAGGAATCTGTTGTTTCATTATGACCTCGAAATGCCAAGTCCTGTTTACCCAAAGTAATAGTAACATCAATTAAATAATTTAATAATAAACGGTTTTTTCGAACATTTTCATTATAAACAATTTTATTAAGACTTGCATTTTCTTGTAGTGCATCCGCAATAGTCGCCCTATTTTGCTCCAGTCTTGTAAGTGCTACCGAATTTTTAATATGCTCTCTTGAACTTTCATGCGATTTTACTGCTCGTGAAAAATTTTTTAAATCCGAATATCCGCCCCCTGAACTCCAATTATTTTTGACGCAACCTAATAAAATACAAGGCCAACAATATAAGCTTTCTTTATAAATACTTCCGCATAGCCACCTATATGTTTCGTACCAAGATATTTGAAAAGTTCTTGAATATTTTTTACCTTGCCTCTTATCGCTAAATATTGCTAAAATTTTCGGCGTCGGACGGCTACCTAATATCTGTTTCTTTTCAGTTTCGCTTCTTCTTAAAAAAGGCGTTTCAATTAATGAAGCAATAATGTCGTGAATAGGATTCATTTCAAAAGCAAAAAGCAAATACAAAAAATGGAACGGTCCAACTTACCAAATCAAAACAAAACAAAAACTTACTCACGCGTATTTATTCACCTTAAAAGACAGAACGCCCTCAATCAGCGATTATCGCAATCTATTTCCTATTTCTTTCTCAGCCGCACGCATCACGTAAAAAGAAGCCGTTGGAATATTTCGCTAGTCATGTGATTTAAATAACCAATAAAAGCATATCCAAGCTACAGATTTATCGCCTCAAGAATGCAATAGAAAACGCGTGCATCGGCAATCGCCATCCCGCTCTGTCGTAATCAGGTGACTCACCGGCATCGGCACCGGCCGTCGATAAATAGGTCAGAAGTCGAAACTTTCCAAGCTAAAATTATTTCGCCTCATTCGAGAGCATTTTCTTTAGGAATGGGTTTGCACGGATTGCACGGTCGGTTTTTTGATGTGTCAGAATTTATTTTCTAAAATATTTATTATGGGATTATATTTTGTTTTTTTTTTAATGTTATTATGTTGTAAAACTGTTAAAAAGTATATTTCTAATTGGTAATAGATAAAAAGTTATATAAAAAAATTCCTCAGAGGTCTACCCTGACGAGCCGCCACTGTCTTATACTGGGTGATAATAAAAATTATAAATCAACCCATCGCTTTATGGGTAGGAGAGGGGGCGGGGGGAGTAAAATATGTTGTATGTCATTTTAGAAGTTGCTAGGGACAAATAATTCATTTTCTAAAAAACAATAAGCATATATACCTTTGCTAGATTTTTGTATACAGTGTGAATAAAAAATATTTACTCATTACGATATATATACATACATAAAACTCTCAAAAACACGTTCTACGCAAATTAACTAGCGCTCGGTCAAGGACATTCTTTTGGTTCCTATGTCATAACATTTACTATACCTACTGGGTGATAATGAAAATGAAAAATCACTAAAAAGTTGATTAAAAAAATATATTTTTTTAATAAAAAATGGACCACCTTCAAAAAATTTCATAAACGAAAGAGTAACAAATAATTTAATACCATAAACATAATTTGTGGCTGCAAAATATCAGCTATATACGTGGCCGCCAGGCCGATACGATAAGTTCGGCAATTCAATCAATAGCGACGTATATAGCTCAAATTTTGTAGATGCAAATTGTATTTTATGTTTAAATTATTTTTTACTTTTTAGTCTATAAACCAACTTAAATTGTAATTGATCTGAGATGTATTTTTTAATGTATCTTTGCCCATTTCTCCGGAATACCTTGACCGATTTTAGTGTTCTTGAGCTCGTTTTGCGCGGGAGTTCTCCAAGTTGGTCTCATATCTTGTTTTACTAAGAAAATGCCAAAGGGTGGGGTAAAAATGGGGTTAATTCGTAAAAAATTATGGTTAAGGGAAATAATCGGAAAATATGTCATTTTAAAGCTGTTTCATTTGCGCAATTTTTCTGTTTTAAGATTTGACCTTTTAATAAAAAATTGGAGTTGATAAAAAGTAAAATATAAAATATAATGTTCCACGTCATTTTATAAGTTTGAGGTCAAATAATTAATTTTCTGTGATACAATTTGCATATATACTTTTATTGGCTTTCCGTATACTGGGTGATTAAAAAATATTCGCACTAAATACAATATAATATACTTAGATAAAACTCATAAATAAATAACACTTTCTGTACAAGTTAAAGGGCATTTCTTTCGTTTCTACCCCTGTAGCACAAAATATAGGTCCTAACCTAGTGCACTGTTGGCCCAATATTTACAAGTGGGGCCAATATAGAAGTTTTTTAGCCTACATTGGTGTTATATTGGCAAAAAATATATGTTTCGATATATAATGCCACTTTTGGACCCCTATAGGCCCAATATTTTATCAGTGAGGCTAATACAAAAGTTATTTAGCCTATGTAGGTGTTATATGGTAAAAAAATATATATTCGATATATAATGCCACTTTTGGGCCAATATAGTACCAATATAATATATAACCTCTTACGTATTTCTATCCGTTCGATGTTTTTTAATCAACGTAGTACCTTCGTTAGGCCAATATGGACATAACATATTTTTCCAGAATATTCGGCCTCTATATCACCAATGATGGGCGATCAGGCGGATCGGTCCGTTTCGGTCTTGTTCGAATGCATGCGGGGCATCGCATGACCTTGTGCTTCTGACATCCCAACAGTGTTGCTGGGTTGGAGAGTTTTCTCGGTAAATATGAGACAAGTTTTAGTTTCTGTGTGTGGTTATAAAACGATTCGAATAACTTTTTAATTGCGCAACTTTTATACAGGACAAGGCTCAAACACACAAACCTGCAACCTTGTTATCAGGAATCGAAAGATGGGTGTACTAATATTCTACCAGTTCATTCCCATCTCACAGCTAATTTTTCTGCAAAATTTTGTATGAATTGTATGGGTCTAGGTTTTATTAAGAATTTTTTAAACATTTTGAATGGTCGCCATTTTGTTCCGCCTTATTGGGTTTTCCCGAAATGTTACCCTGTTGATTGGCTAGTAGTTTTTCACCTATGCCGCGAACAGACAGACAGACCCACGAAATTGAGAAAATATATTTTTCGGCATCTAAGAATCCTGAAACGTAAAGATCTAAAAAAATACTCGGAGGGTATCTTTTTAAGATTACAATACTTTCTCTTGCAAGGAAAGTAAAAACAAATATTTATAAATGCGCCGAATCTTGGAATTAAAAAGTAGTATTTATTTCCCAAATTTCGTGTCCTTCGCGACTTTTATTGGCAACTCTGCTTCAAATACAAAATGCAAATGGCCAGTCAGTGTATGTATTCACGGAAGACGGCAAAGACGCCATAAAACGTTTTTCGAAGAAAATTGTTGTGAGATAAAGTGCTAATATTTATTGCATTTTGGTAAGTTTTATTTACGTCTATATTTTGCATTTGTAGCTGTAGAACTAGGTACATACTAGATTGTTTTCAAAATATTCACGCCGAGCTGAGTATTGCCGGTAAAGAAATGTCGAGATCGGATTCATTTATGACTTAAGTCTTTAAGCTTTAAATCAGTTGTGATTCCTTCAGTTATAAACAATTTGCATAAAAACATACATTAGGTACAGGATTTATTTCTGCTATAGAATTGATTTTGATATTTATTATACCCAATATTATACCTGTGGCAGCCCGATGATGTGTAATCGCCTGCTGAGGGAGATCGGATGACATGCGCTTGGCAACAGGGGAACGATGATTATTCGGTGCGGTGCGCGACAAAAGACAGTTCATGTTTACTTAATATAGTTATTATTATATAGAAAAAGAGTTACTTTGTGATTGATATTTGTTATAATAAATAGTTGAACTAAAAGGTGTGTTTCCATTGTGATAGTTTGTGTGTACTGGGGTAGCACAATTGGCGACGAGGATTTCTTTGTTTGAACCCACAGTAAGGTAAGCAAACACGATTTTAAATAAAAGGAAACAACCTGTTACATAATCCTGATACTTTTAAACACGGTTTAAATTTGTAAAAGTAGAGAAAAGTAACGTTTTGCCGGAAGAAAAGTGATAAAAATTATTGTTACTTTCTTTGAGGCGTAAACGTAAAATGTGAGCCACAGCGAAAAATGTGAGCCATAGCAAAAAAAAAATAATAATAAAATATATGTTAATAAATAAACGTTTTGCCAGAAGAAAAGTAATAGCAATTTTTGTTACTTTCTTTGAGGCGTGGAAAACGTAAGATGTGAGCCACAGAGAAAGATGTGAGCCATAGTATGGGAAAATATATATTAGGTATATTATAATAAATACATTTGTGCTACAGTTTTTGTAAGCCAAATAACATAGAGAAATAAATACCATGATAAATAGTATGTATATTAAAACAAAAATGTGTCTGTCGAAAGTTACTTATGGTGTATAATATGCTTACATATATATTATTATATCAAATACACCGTTGGAAAAGGCCACTGGGGTACCATATTTCCAAACAATTACATAAAATTTTAATCTATTCTATTAAGAGTTACTCTCGCCCTATAAATACAGTATTAATTTTTTTTTATTGCATTCAACAAATTAAAATTACCTAAAATTTTTAGAATTACTGCATTTATACTTCCTAATCGGCCACCACACTAATATTATGTAATCTATGTCATGAGGAAAGATTAAATAAATAAAATAATAGGCAATTTCAAAAAAAAAAAAAAAAAAAAAAAAAAAAAAAAAAAAAAAAAAAAAACAGTAACAACATTTCCTTTCAGTTACGGAAAATCCCACAACATGTCAGATTCCGGAATTAGGCCATTTCTTGTGAAAATATAGATAAAGCACTGCTTCGAAGCGAATGGAGTAAGTGGTTAAGATCTTTGGAACTTTATTTGGCGGCAGAAGATATTTCTGACTACGCCAAGAAAAGAAATAGACTATTACACTTAGGGGGAACACAACTACAAGAAGTTGCGTATAATATACCTGAAGCAATAGAGACTTACGATCCAGAACAAAATAATGATATTTTTCAAGCATTAGTTGACAAGCTGACAAATTATTTCTCACCCAAGCAAAATTCGTCCTTCGAAAGACACATTTTTAGAAGTCTTAAGCCAGAGGAAAATGAAAGTTTTAACAAGTTTGTGTTAAGAATGCGTCAACAAGCCGCCAAATGTTCTTTCGGGAGTACAGCTAGCGAAGCCACCGACATTGCTATGAAAGATAAAATCATTGATTGTTGGGCTCCAGTTGAATTAAAGAAAAAGTTGTTGGAAAAAGAATACCCATTAAATGAAATTTTAGAAATGTGTGAAATCCACGAGCAGATAACTGCTCAATCAAAAATTATGGCGCCGCCACGCCAGGACCTAGTACCTCATTCCAGCCGGTAAATAAGGTATTTCTTCATCGTAGAACTCAAAATAAATGTGGCAGGTGCGGTAAAATGGGACATCCAAGTTTTTCTGAGTCATGTCCCGCAAAAGGGTCCAAATGTAACAAATATGAACTTAAAGGACACTTTGCATTTTGCTGCAAGACACCACCAAACAGATACGCCACAAAACAAGGATACCCACCCAGCAAACGAAGACGAGTCAATTTCGTAGATACCGATCCAGATGTAGATTCCCGAAACACTGACGACAGCATTCGAAATTTTGATTGTTTTAGAATTAACAATGCTGATTTACAACCACAAGAATGGTTAAGCGACGATATAATCAAATGCAATATCGGTGGAATAACCATAACATTTCTGATAGACTCCGGCTCAAAAGCGAATATAATATGTGGGTCAGATTGGGCTTTACTTAGGAAAAAAAACGCCATAATGTGGAATGTGGATGATCAAGTCGGCGATGTCCTAAAGGCGTACGCAACAGGAAATCCAATCGTCGTAAGAAACAAATTCCAAGCTACCGCTAATCTACCAGGCTCACCCGAAATAATTGACTCATTTTACGTAGTAGAAAATGGAGAAATATCACTTTTGGGAAAGTACACTGCAAAAAGACTGGGTGTATTAAAGTTAGGACTTAACGTCAATAAGGTTACCAGTGTTGCATCTGTTTTTCCTAAAATCAAAAATATAAGTATTAAATTAACTATTGACCCAACAGTAAGGCCCGTTCAACAACCCTTGCGACGAGTACCAATATCCGTTGAAGCCAAAGTTGAACAGAAACTTACAGAAGCTCTGGATTCTGGCATAATTGAGAAGGTAACAGAACCAAGTCCGTGGATTTCTCCCATGGTTATTGTTTTTAAACCCAACGGAGATCTCCGGATATGCATAGACATGAGACGAGCAAATGAGGCCATCCTTCGAGAAAACTATCCATTGCCCACGTTTGATAGTTTTATGGTAAAACTGAGAAACGCCCATTACTTTTCTCGATTAGATCTAAAAGATGCTTAGCATCAATTGGAACTGGATGCTGACAGTCGGCCCATAACAATATTTATTACTCATAAAGGCATGTTCCGTTACACCCGATTAATGTTCGGAGTAAACTCGGCCCCAGAAATCTTCCAACGAATATTTGAGGGGATCTTGTCTCCTTGTGATAATTGCCTTAATTATCTTGACGACATAATTATCTTTGGACATTCAGAGGAAGAACACGACAAATGTTTAAGAAAAGTGCTTGACGTCTTCGAAACAAATAATGTTTCACTAAATAATGAAAAATGCCTTATAAAAGTCAAACACTTAGAATTTCTGAGACATAAATTATCCGATCAAGGCATTGAGGCCAATGAAGGAAAAGTAAAGACTTTATTAGATTTTCGACCACCTGCAACCAAAGAGGAAGAAGCTTCCTAGGCCTCGTTACCTATTTGGGAAAGTTTATTCCTGATTTAGGCACCTTAACTGACCCACTTAGACAATTAATAAAGAAGGAAATAACATTTACCTGGAATGATAATCACCAACGAAATTTTCTCAAACTCAAAAAGGCCCTAACGAGACCGCCTGTTCTCTCATACTTCGACCTTCACCGTAGAACAAGATTAATTGCAGACGCTAGCCCAGTGGCCTTAGGAGCTGTTCTCCTACAGTTTGCTGATGACAACACAACCCCTAAAGTCATCGCCTTTGCCAGCAAAAGTCTTTCAGACGTAGAACGCCGGTATTCCCAAACGGAAAAAGAAAGCTTGGCTTTAGTATGGGCAGTCGAACGCTTTTATTTTTACCTTGCTGGCGTGTATTTCGAACTTGTCACTGACCACAAGCCACTCGAGACAATTTTTAAGCCAACTTCCAGACCTCCAGCAAGAATCGAAAGATGGGTTTTACGCTTGCAAGCCTTTAAATTCAAAGTTATATACCAGGCCGGAAAACTTAATATTGCCGATTTAGTATCAAGACTGTGTAAAATAGGTAACGAAGCATCATTCGATAGAGACGAAGAACAACACATATACACCATAGTCGAGCAACACACACCAAGAGCTATGCGCATTTCGCAAGTAATAAAAGAAAGTAAAAACGACGCCCAAATATCAGACGCCGTATTGAAAATTAACAATAACTCATGGGAAACTTCAGACAAAAACGCACTTTTTCCATTTCGTTTGGAACTTACTACTTTTGGTCCAGTAATATTACGAGGAAACAGAATAGTGATACCCGAGAAGCTCAAGCAACAGACACTAGAGTTAGCCCACGAAGGACACCCAGGAGAAACCGTCATGAAGAGGAGACTACGAGCAAAAGTTTGGTGGCCACTACTTGATAGAGAAGTCGAAAAATTCGTCAAACGATGTCGTGATTGCCTTCTGGTAGCACAGCCAAATAAATCACCACCCATGTCGAGACACGCATTTCCAGAAGGGCCTTGGCAATGTCTAGCAATAGATCTGATGGGACCACTTCCAAACCAAGACCAGGTTTTAGTCATTATAGACTATTATTCCAGATACCAGGAAATACGTTTTTTACGATCGGTAACATCAGCAGTTATAATTGGCCACTTAACAGAATTATTTTCAAGGTTTGGCATCCCAAAATCTATAAGATCCGATAATGGACCACAGTTTATCAGTGAAGATTTTAACAAGTTCTGCGACAAAAATAACATTGAGCTAATACATACAGCACCATACTGGCCTCAAGCAAACGGTCAAGTAGAAAATATGAATCGCTCTCTAAAGAAAAGACTCCAGATATGTCACGCCAACGGGCTAGACTACAAATCTGAGATACAAAAATTTATTCTTATGTACAACGTTACCCCCCAGGGAACTACGGGAAAATCTCCATCGGAACTTATCTTCAGCCGAAACATACGAGATAAAATTCCATCAATAACAGATTTAATGTCAGAAACAGGGGACGAAGAGGCACGAGATAACGATATTATTAACAAACAAAAAGGAAAGGAAAGGGAGGACCGGACAAGACAAGCAAAAGAGTCTGAAATTAAAATAGGAGATAAAGTATTAGTAGAAAACATGAATATACCACATAAACTGACGCCTAGATATAATAAAAATGAATATGAAGTTATACAAACCCAAGGAAATGAAGTAACATTGCTTAGAGACGGAAAAATCTTAAAACGTCATATTTTCCATTTAAAAAAGTTACCTGACATCCTAGGAAAAGATCTAACCATTTCCTCATTCCCTGAAAATGCTTTTTCTACACCGACTACAAGCACAAGTGGGCAGGGGACGCAGCTGGACGAAGATACCCAAAGGACGCCACCAAGGGGACCAGCAGTTGAACATGGAGCAACTCAACGAGATGACAACGAAGAATATCCCACGCCAACTCTTCCGCCTATGGACTCTGCACCCGGTAGAGTTAAGCCCATTAAGTTGAAAAACAAGGACGGAGTGTGGCAGCCCGATGATGTGTAATCGCCTGCTGAGGGAGATCGGATGACATGCGCTTGGCAACAGGGGAACGATGATTATTCGGTGCGGTGCGCGACAAAAGACAGTTCATGTTTACTTAATATAGTTATTATTATATAGAAAAAGAGTTACTTTGTGATTGATATTTGTTATAATAAATAGTTGAACTAAAAGGTGTGTTTCCATTGTGATAGTTTGTGTGTACTGGGGTAGCACAATACCCTCTTTGGCCCAATATAAAATTCAGGTTTACACTTTATTCCAACATAAAGCATATGGCAGGTTTTAAATATAATTTGACCTTTTGTCAACATTTCTGAAAATTGATATCTAGGTTTTAATTCATGTCAATAGAAGTTTTTTTTTATAATTGCTCCATAACTCTAATGGGGGGTTAACTGGTAAAAAGTAACAACCTTTCGTAAAGTAAATTATTTCGTTAATCAATATTGCCTTTTAACGGGTTTTTGGGTATGCAGTTTTGAATTATACAAACTGTTTGTTATTTTTGTGGAGAATAACACGTAAGGGTAAAAAATGGGGCTAAAGTGAAAATTTATTTAAACAATCGAGTCATATGTCGTTTTATAGGCTTTTGAACATTCAAATGCCAATTTGATATTTATTTTAATTTTCGTAGATAAAACATTTATGATGATAAATATTTGGATTTATTTCAAATATTTTTCTTCGAGAAACTTTTCTAATGTATCGAAAGTGTAGTACAATCAAAAAAATTGACAGAGGGCCGAACGAAATTTGAAACCTGCCATCTCCTTTGAGTGCAAATCCTACAGGGTGATCTGTCTATTATCTCTGACATAAATTATATGGAAAGAAGTTTTATATAAAAGTTATTCGTTTTAAAACGATCTTCAATTTTTTAATACTTTAAGACGACTCAGCCGAGTGTTTTATCGTTAGATTTATTTGTTTTTATGTTTTTAAGGGGCAGTGCGAAGACGATGCAAAGATGTTATGTCAAAGATATAAAAAAGACAATTTCGTTCTTTTAGTAGGTGCAAAGGACCGTGATAGAGGGCGCAAAATTCACGCAATGTGCAAATTACACCATTAGGCACTTAGCTGGAGAATGAAGAATTAGTAGAAAACGATCTGGCAGTTCAAGAGTCTAGTAGCTGATAGAATCTCATATTCATATTTTGTTGATTTTTGTTATAGATTATAAAACCGAAAAATTAAATGATATATCTTACTTAAAACTCTCTCTTAGTAGTACGTATGGTGTTAAAGTCAATTACACGGTGCTATTAAAAAAAATCTGATTGAATTTTTCAAGTGACCTAGTGCTAGGCTCTTTATCGTAATAGAGCTCAATTGTTAAATTAATATAATATATAAGTGTGTCTGGTAGCCGCAAAACGGTTTTTACAATAAATTTTAAACAAATTTTTCAAATATGGTTTTAAATTACACTATATATATTGAAACCTAAAACCATGTTCAAAATTTTTTTAACATCCTCTCATTTTTTTATCGTTAAAAAACAGACGCACTAATCACATTATAACAATTTAAAAATCGAGCTCTATTACAATAAAGGGCCTATATATATTGGCAATAAAAAAAAAACAGGTTGGGAGTCAGTATTGGTCCAGGATCAGTTCTTATTATTGGACCCAGATAAATTAGATATATTGGAAGTATATCGTGGAACAACATTGGTTCTAAACAAGATGCCAATATTGGCTTACAATATTGGGATAATATTTAAATAATCTGACGAAAACTTTCTTGGTCCCATATGAACTAGCCAATATTGGACCAATAAATATGTACTGCAGAGGTATATCGTAAAATTTATTCTACTGGTTGACAATGAAAATAAAAAACTCTAGAAAGTTAAAAATATTTTTTTTAATATAAAATGAGCCTTCCTCAAATAAAACATAAGCTAAAAAGTAAAAAATAATTTAAACCAAAAATATTGCTGCCAAATTTTAGCTATTTACGTAGCCGCCGGGCGGGTACGTTTTTTGAAGTACCTATTCCTAATAGAGAAAAATGTAGTGGTTTTTCCTATTAAGGATATCTATTGATGGAATTGGGGGCGACTTTAAAAATTGCATCTGCTCAGCGCGGCGACGACGCGACGTAGTATAGCTTTTGGGATTTCTTAAAAAATATGAACCATTTCAACATCAGGGTTAATAAACTCAAGGCCAAGATCACCGAATGTTGGCAACATTTTTCCGATGATGCTCTTGTCGCATCCATGTCAATTGTAGCACATTGGCAGAGGAAACTCTAAGAATTGCTCAACTTTTAATCTAATATATTGTTCTGTGTTATAGAAAAATAATATTGTCAATATTCAAAAAGAATATTTTTTCCTAAATTGGAAAGACACAAAAAATGCATTTTTTACAACCAGCTCAAAAACTTGGATTTTTTAAAATCAAGATCTCCTGGGTCACCGAGTAACATTTCAAAATAAAAATTTTATTAAGAAATGTCGAATACACCTTTCATCAAAAAATCATTAAAATCGGCTACAAACTAAAATGGTGTAAATAAGGGGATACTTTAACTTGGTGGACTATGTATGTCTTAAACTGATTGAAGCCAAAGACAAAAATTGTTTTTAAACCTATAGTACGCAACAGATAATCTAAACACGTTTTTATGTCGCTCTAGTTTACATACTTATATCATGGACAATATTCTGATTCTTTCAGAGAGATTGCTATAACTATTAATGGTGCCAGTTTTTATACCTGTGTTTAAAATTTTCATTGAACTGAAATACTTTTTTAGGTTTCGGTCGTGGGTATTCTGTGTATAAAGTTAACCTATGAAATGTTTATACAGATTTTGAAGATTCCTATATATAACGAAATTACGGAACATTTTCAAAAATGCATTATATTAATTTTTTAAATATATCTGTGAAACAAAAATCTCTACACCGCGAGGAAAACATCATTCACCATTTAGCCGTCCTCCTACTTTTTATAGTTTTCCAGATATTATTTATTTATTTAAATGACACACGTGACATAATGTCGACTGGAAAACATATGATTATGTATGCGCGCTCACATACCGTGTGTCATCGTTCTGATTATATTAAGTTGAAATGTACCTAATTAAATTTGACTTAAAATATTTAGGATGTAGTGAAAAATGAAAAAGACGAATAATGTCATGCGTATTTTTTTTAAATATTCGTTTTTAATATATAAAAACAAATGTCAAGTATAGTTTGACAAACTAATCTTGACCAGCGACGTAAGGGGGAGGTTTGTCAAAAGCAGACCGTTTCCATGGATATGCAAAAATCTAACGTATCAGCTGCGAGGAAAGCATTGTCTCCATGGATACTCGCATTCTTTTCATAGCTTATGATAAACTTGCTAAACTTTACAAGCTAAATTATAAGCCTTACTATTATAACAACAGCTGAAATAAATATCAACCTATATATTTCTAAAATAAAAAATGTGCAGGTTTAAAAAAGTGAGGTTGACTTTCTTTTGACTTTCGATTATTCATTTTCTTATTTTAAAAAGTTTAAAAGATAAACCTGGTAACATCCTACAATTTGTATACTGTGTCAAAATATAAGAAATAATCCTGCGAAAAGGGTTGTCCTCGGCTAGTATTCAGAAAAACCGTGAGTGAAGTGACAAAATTGATTCATGAGTAGTAAGTAAGTTCAGTTTTATCCCACAATTTAATTTTTCTCTTGTAATAAACAAAAAAAAAAGTATAAGACGAAACACCCTCTAGAATCAATCTGTTCTAATTTTTTCGGAACGGCCGAGTTTAAAGGAAATGATACAATTTGTAATGTTGTTTATAATTTTAGAATCTAATTTTCCCTTATTTGTTAAGCTCCAGCCACTGCCTCTGCTGTCAGGATTTAGTTGTAAACTACAGTTCTTTGTATCGTTTGTTGCTAGGAGGCAACAACAAAGTCAAAATAAAAATAATCACGGAAGCCATATTTTAAAAATCCAAATAATGCTTTGTGTTTTTCTAAATTTTATCATTGTTGCGTTAAACAATTGATCAACGAATTGTTATTAATTTTGAAAAATGAATTGAAACGCGACTATAAGCAGCGAGACGAGCAGTCATTTTAAAAAGCTCAGATTATTCCGCGAATAAGGGAGTAAATTTAAAATAGGTATTTAAAACCTCCTCGTCTTTTGTAAGGAAACCTAACGAAACATACCTTTACGCAATATAAATCGTATTTATAAATGTGTGTGATTTCTATACAGTTTTGGAAAAATTGGTATTTGGCAGTGGCGGCACGTGAAGTATAAGAATGGGTGTGCGCCACAAAAAAAATATCACCTGCTTCATCGTGGCCTCGCAGAAATAATTCAAAACCACTTCAAAACTTTTGCATGATTTATTTAATATATGTCGATTTTTTTGTGACGGTTTCGGTATGTTTAACAATTTCCATGCGATAGGCAGAGTTTAACAAATGTGTTATATTAACTTTACGGAATAACGCAAATTTGGCGAATGGGATTTCGATAATTCATGCCTTTTAATTTTTTCCTGTAAATGATTTGAGTCAGTTTCCCCTACATGGCTCCAGCTTTTATCCATGCTTAAATTTAATAAAACAAGCATGAAAAACAAAAAGTTTTAACGCATCTACAAATCCATTTGTTTTTTTTTGGTACATGTCTTTTTTAAAATACCTTATAAAAATCGACCTTTTTTTGGAGCAAGTTTGCCTTAATTTTAATTCTGGTGTCGGCTTTCCTAGTGTTTTAATTTCAGTTTTTTATTTAAATTTAAAGAGCATAACCTTGCAATGACATTTTGGACAGAATTAACTTCGGAATTTCTTGCACTAACACCTGAATCCGAACTAAGAACATCCTGAGACATAACCGACACACGCAGATAATAGTACTATTAATTAATTCAAAAGTCATAAACAAAGTGCCGAACACAACATCGACTAAAATCAAAATAACGTAATCAGTTATTAATCACGCCGAACCTCCCGCCATTAATAAGAAATCGACTTAAAAACTAAGAACAATTTATGCAAGTGTGCATGTAAATATTGGAATAGCGCACGCGCCGCCCTTTAATCGGGCAATATACCGAATAGTTCCGACCACTCCAGTTCCCACGTTGGTTAAATAGAAATAGGACATTAGGACAACTTTTTTACGCACATAAAACAAAGTGGATGACCTCGGAACTCGCGCAACATAAAATTGGCGACGCGACAGATGACGGTCGACCGACGCCGCGACGCAGGCAATGTTAACGGAGGGAATAATTTCGTTTTTTGCATTGATATATATTGATATTGATAACCCGGTAAACTTAATCTTAAACTCTGTAAAATAGTTTTAATTTTGCGGTGTTGCTGCTTCTACTTTAAACAAGTGTCAAAATCCGCTATCCAATGTTGTTTCCTATAGCTACATTCATTTGTTTTCGGAAAAAGTGGTCTGGAAAATTACTATTTTTGACTCTGTAACAAATCTTCACTTACAACAAAATAAATCTCAGTTTTTAGTTACCTATCTGTTGACATCAATTTATAATTTGACAGCAAATGTAAAACTTTGGCACTTCTTGTAAAATCACAAATTGATAATAATTATCAACTAAGACAGAAACGTCAAATCCATTTCGCTGCAAGTTAAGTCGTTTGGGAGGGTCAAAGAGCGAAGAATGTCAGGTACCATTTTCTCGAAAACAGTTGGATTTAGAAATAGGAAACAACATAAAGTGTTCAAAACTCGTTTCAGAATATCTAGGGCAATACAAAAATGCAATAATATACAGGGCAACGGATGTTGCCACCGGTTCAATGTAGAAGTGGCAACTTCCGAATGGAAAAATTTTAAATACTCTAAATGTATGAGTGCAATATATCATTACCTTTGAGACGTCAAGGGATTGTTAAAAATGAAATATAAAATGCAGGTTCGTTTTAAAAAAAATTAAATATTTCTTCAAAAGCAGCAGCCCAAAAAATTAGAAACAAAATCTTCGTTTTTCCATGGATATCTCCAGGAGTATTCCAATATCCCAAACTCATCATCATAATATTATTTTACGTTAAAACGCGTAACTTATAAGGAAATAAGGAAAGTTCGAGAACTTTGAACGCGATACAAGAGTGAGAAGATTGTCAAACCCATCTCTACGGGGGTAAAAATTGGTAAAATATATTTCAATTTGTTTAATATCTTTTTAAACATAGAAGTTTTTAAAACTATGTTTCGAAATTACACCCTTAAATCGGGTGTATTGTATTTTTTCCGTTCCTACAATATCATCTTAACTAAGTAAGTTTTTAAAACTTACTTAACTTTTTTCGTCAATGGCTTTTGAAAATCTTTATGTAAACATTTGTTTCCACCCTTAAGAAGGTGAAATACGTGTTTATTTCTTACAACCCCTATTTGACTAAATGAGTTTTAAGACAATTTTTCCATCAACCTTGATAAAGATTAATTCCTGGATTTCTCGGCACTTCGCCCTTAACGAGGAAAGTGTTAAAATATATTTTTACTTAAAAAATAAGATTGTTAAGTGATTCCAAGATTCTATTTTCAGAGTTAAAGGATTTCAAAAATTAATATTTAATACAGATTTCTAGATTAAACCCTTAATGGGTTGAAATATATTTTTCCTTTAATAAAAAATTCATATGAATGTTTGTTTGAAAAAATCTACTTTCATATGATATAATATGTATATACATGTTTGCCTCTTCCAGAGTCACAACATATAACTTACTTATTTAGGTAGAAAATTGGGGGACAAAAAATGTAGTTTGTAAAAAAGCATCAAATTAAATTGTTTCGTATATCCTTAGTATCATTTTTAAATATTAGTTATTGTGACTTAAGGTGTTAAAGGCTTGCAATAAAACAGACCATAACCAATATCAAATATGTTTCTTTAATTTTCTCGTTTTTTTTATCGTAATACGTTTCGGTGGCTGTTTTCCACCATCATCAGGCTTATTTTTATTGGGAGGTGTTTTTTCAAACATCGTTTTATTCAAATTCTTTCTACAAGAAGTACCTAATATTTCGTTAGTTTTTTAATCTAGATAAAACCACGTTCATGTTCGAGTCTCAAACCAGTCAGCTATTGTCTATTTAATATTTCCATTGAAACCCGGTTTGGTATATCAATACTTGCTATATATTCCATAGAATATAATCTATGAGCTATTATACCGGAAAGTAAAATAGAAATGTTATAATACAACACTTATTACAAATATCTACCTGTCTACCTTTGTCTAAATATAAAATCCAATATCAGAAATGATTTTATTTTAGGAAAATCACTCTATTGTTATGTTCTAAAAACCATATCAACGCGACTGCAACAAAAAATCCCATACAATCTCTAAATTTGAGGCGCGATGCACCAAAATATTAAAATAATTTAAGTATTGCAGTCGCTAGGAAAAACCTGTTTTTGTAAAATAATATTTAATACTGGCACGGTCACAACGAACGGTTGTGGGAATCGACTACGCTCTTTCTCCCGTCGTGCCTTTTTCAAGGTCAGCTGACAAAAGTTTTCGAGCCGAGTGGAAGAAATGAGTTTTTAATCGTAATATGTTATTTATAATGTGTAGTAAGAAGGCTATATACAAAACATGCACTCGCGCCACGTATAATCCACAGGATTTGCTGGGCCATGTAGTAGCCGTAGTACTTCTGAAGTGTATATACAAATTAAGCGTATCCCCTTCACTCCGCAAAACGTGGGCTGCCCCTTGCCCGTAGTATAAACCGGGCATCGTAAAGGTTGTTGCCCCTGTATATATATATATATATATATATATATATATATATATATATATATATTTATATATGAATATATATATATATATATATATATATATATATATATATATATATATATATATATATATATATATATATATTTATTTACATATGAATATATATATATATATATATATATATATATATATATATATATATATATATATATATATATATTTCCGCTAAATTGATTACAAAAAAATGATAAATAAGAGTTACGTGTAGAAAAAACATCAGCATTAAACAGCGGAATGTTTTAAGTAATGGCACAATTAGTTTTCAGGTTTTTGTCATAACAAAAAATTCCTGCTCTATTGCTTGGCATATAAAGGGTTCTGACATATTAACTCGAATAAAACTCCGAAATGATAGCTCGTATGAAAAAGTTCTAAGAGAAAAAAGTTTTAGTAAAGAAGCCAAGTTATAAATATTTTTAATAAAAATAGGCAATATACCGAGTGGTAAAAAATATGACCGTAAATGCAGGGCATATATCCCTGTTCTACGCCTCTGAAGTGACCCATATGGCGGTCGTTTGTTGGGTTAATGAGACTTTATGTAAAGATAACATGTTCCAAAATTGAAATTCATATCCCGCCCCTAACAGATATTATATAATAAAAAGTCTATCACATATGTTTAATGTCCTGTATATTCTAAACGGTGAGGCTTAGAAAAAAATTATATATATTTTTTTTCATATTCATTCAAGAGTGTTGCTCCTATACAACCCCCCTAAAAACAAATAAAAAAAATTTCTAATACCTTTACCTACATATATTAAAGGAAATTCTATACAAATTTTATATAATTTTGAAAATAACTTCTGACAAAGTAGATAATTAAAAAGTAGGCAAATAATAATTAGTTGCAAATTAACAATACAATTATTTTGACAATAAAAAGAAAGAAAAAAAATATGAAAATATACTTAACCAATCATGTGTATGTTCGGTCTCTTTTATCAAACAGGTATCTGTTGATTTTGTGCTTAAAGTTGGACAGTGAACAGGTTTTGAGGAAATGAGGAAGCTGATTATAAATTTTAACAGCGTTGTAAGTAAAACTACTCTGGAACAAAGCAGAATTGTGTAAAGGAACCTTAAATAAGCCTCTGTCGCGAGTATTAATAGAATGAGTATCAGAACTTCGAATAAGTTTATTCAGTAAATATGGCGGTTGCTTGTTGTATATGACTTTGTTAACAAACAAAAAAGATATGACTGAAATTAATATTTAACCAACGTCATAATTTAAACGATTCAGACATGTGGACAAATTTTCGTATATTATACGAGAATCTAATGCAAGCGTTTTGAACGCGCTGTAAACTAACTTTATCCCTCTGACGCAACGCTGGCCAGTGGACAGTACTGCAATATGAAAGATTAGATAAAATTAACGAATCTCTACATTTCAGTTTAATAGATGTGTCTAAAAATATGTCTGCTGTGATAAAGTATACGTAGCTTGAAAAATGATTTTTGTATGAGGGAAGAGACATGATTTTTAAATCGCAGGTTATTGTCTACAAGTAGACCGAGATTTTTACAAACATTTATAGGGTTTAAGGCAGCGTTATCAAGACAAACATTAAGTACCTTCCAATCAATAATCTGCAATTTATTATTGCCAAATATAATGAGTGGAGTTTTTCTTTCATTAAGTAGTAGGCCATGCTTTTGCGATATATCACTGATAATATGTAAGTCGCTATTTATGCAATAAGAAGCGTTGTCAATTTCAGAAAGACTAAAAGAGAGATATAATTGAGTTTCATCTGCGTATTGGTGCGAATGGCAATGATTAATTATTAACCTGCCAAAGTCTGACGTGTACACAGAAAACATCAGAGACCCGATAACACTTCTTTGCGCAACCCATTTGACTACATTTGCATCTCCAGAAAATTTATTGTTAAAAAACACTCTTTGTTTTCGTATTACTAAAATAACTTTTGAAAAAATCAATAGCAGCATCTCCTACACCAAAGTATTTTAACTTAATAAACAAAAGATTATGGTCTAGAGTGTCAAAAGCTTTAATGTAGTCTAAGAGCAATAAAGAAATGTTTTGACTTTTATCGGTTGCTCGAAATATGTCGTCAGTAATTTCAAGAAGTATTTGTGCTATGATGCTCTTGAAAACCGGATTGTGTGAGAGGAATAATATTATTTTTAAATATAAAATTGCCGAATTGCATTTCGACTATTTTTTCTTATATTTTGAACATCGTTGTTAGTATGCTAATAGGGCGGAAATATGAGCGTTCAGAGGGATTGGAAATCTTAGCGATGGGGGTCACGTTAGCGTTCTTCCAGTATTCAGGAAACCTGTTGGCAGATAAACATTCGTTGATAATGAAGGTTATATGCGGTAAGAGGTGTGGAGTTACATATAGTAACACTTTAACGTTAATTCTATCTGGCCCCGTAGCATTCGAATTTGTCATGAATTGTTTTTCTAAACTCCTCTGAATCGACGTTAGTAAACACAAAATTTTCTAGGTTTTTCACGGTTTCAAATGTTTTATTTTTATAAAGAATATTAATAAAATCGGTATTATTTAAAGTTGTTTGAGGAGAGTTGGTGTGAAAATAATTAACTAGTTCTTCAGCATCGGCAGTATTAAAATATGAGTGACTTTGGGTTGAACTAGAGTGAACATTGAAGTATTTTAGTGTGCGCCAAAAGTTTTTTGGGTCTGTCCTGAATCAATGTTGAAGAAATGCTTTCTTTTCTGACTCAACAGCCATATTGACAAAATTTCTTAATTTTCTAAACTCTACCCCAGATTTTTCAGTACGCTGTTTTTTCAACTTACTTAATCCTTTATGTTTTAATTTTATTTTTATTATTTTAAAGTTTAAGATTCTCTGTGAGCCAAAGAGCAAGTGCTATAGTGATTTTTGCAGTTTTTATGAGTGCATGAATGTAGAATAAATTCATAATATTTGTGTTTAAAAATTCGACCATTTCATCGAGGTCTGTTTACTCGAAAAGGTATCCCCAGTTAGAGTTGTTTAAATCAACTAAAAATTGATTATAGTCGAAATGTCAAAAATCCCTGTATGTTTTAAAAAAAGGTTTGAGTTTTTTCTTAACAAATTTAATTTTACAGCAAAACATATGGTGATCGAAATTTCGTCCATTCTAAAAGCCACAGGGTCAGCACAGTTGCTAATAATTAAGTCTGAAATAGTGCTTGAATTATTATTAACCCGAGTAGGTTCATGAATACGCTGAGTTAGTCCATACTTGCCAAGCTTTTTTTTTCGACTTGACTTACGAATTACATGTTTACCTAAAAGCAACTTTAAATATTTACATATTGCTGATATGGTGGACGATTGCGTTTAAAATATTTTTAGTAAAAAAATAAAGTACTTCTATATACAAGTTAAAAAAGACGTGCGTCCGAACCGAATCACAGATTAACAGTTAATTTGTGATGTGACCCAACATTTAATAAAAATTTCATAATAACTGTTAGTACTTTTTGCAATTATGGAGATATGAGCTGTACCTGAAAATATCTTCAGTTTCTTTCTGTATCTCAAAAACGAAGAGGGCTATGAAAAATCTGTTTGCGGCTCTTTGATTTCACAAAAAAGGTAGCAGTGTCGCGAAAACCGCTTTTCTATATCTTCACTAATAAGGGAGAACGTCTAAAACCCTCGAAATTTGAATATCGTGTAAGCAAATTTAAATTATTTTTTGGTTTTTATGAAGGATGAAATTGAGGCACATGCAGATGGTTTTATTAGTGGTTGAAAATGTTTTCATTAGTATTTCATATATGCCATTTTAGGTGGATCATATTGCTGAATACTACTGAACTATATTAGGGGCCTTTTACGTTTTTTTTTACTGTGAAATATACCCTAACCTTCAAATAATAAATACTTAATACTCCCTTTAAAACTGTATTTATTTATGTAAAGAACAAAGAAAATTCAAACAAAAGTAATCCTTAATTTAATTTTCCCTTTTACTAACATATTTGACTGCATATGCAAACAGTGGGAAAAGAAGCAGGTTTGTTTTCTTCGGTTAGATGCTAGAAAAAAGGGAAAAATAACTTATAAATTTTAATCGACTATACAGCCTCAAAGCTTAAATTTGGGACATCCTGTGTATTTGTTAAGAAAAACAATTTAGATATAAAAAATATTTTCTCTGTACAAAACCAGCTGGTACAAAATATTCAACTTCTATAGAAAAACTGTACTCTGATCTTGTTTGAACTAGCAGTTTATACATTCCGGCACACGTCTAACAAATTCTCTGAAAATTGAATTTTTTAAATGTTTGTAGTTTTTCAAAATCGAAATAATTTAAACGGGAACAAACAAATTTGGACATTCCTAAAAAAGTAATAAACATAGAGCAAACAGCTTTCATGTTCCCAACTTAGTCTTTTTTATAATTTTTTAGCTAATATTGCTATGTTTTTGGTCGTTTCATAACAAAAAAAACATCGCAAAACACCAAAAAAGCCAAATTAGCCATATCTAGAGTCTTGAGAAAGCTTAATATTTAAGCAGGTTATTCTTGAGTCCTGTTCAGTTTTTATTGATTTTTCTTTACGAAATAGATAATTTTATTATATATATATATATATATATATATATATTTTTTTATATATATATATATATATATATATATATATATATATATATATATATATATATATATATATATATATATATATATATATATATATATATATATATATATGTACATATATATATATATATATATATATATATATATATATATATATATATATATAGATAATTTATGTTCAGAAATCTTCGCAAGATTACGTCATATCTCAATATGTTAAGTATTTTTAATTTAAACTTCGCGTTTAGTGCATTTGAAACCAGTGCATCTTATTAGTAATGTCCGACAAATAGCCGTACTATGATGGGTTGCTGTGGCAACCACGTGACTGGAAGTTCTCGTGCGCGAAGAATACAGGGTTTGAAATTACTTTACTAGTTTTGTCATCCGAACAAGAACATATTATTTACATTTAGTGTGTGTACCTCGCTGCTGCAGTTACTGAGCAATACTCAGTAACGACAAACGAGGGCACCCTTAACGAAGATGACCAGATTTTAAAAAGCAAGTGTCTTTTGACTATTTAACATTTAATTCACTGGTCGCCGCTATATTTTTTACATAAAAATTTTTCTTTAGATAATTTTAGGTATATATAATCTATGCTTTCTATAATTAAAAAACAAAAAAAAAAAGAAACATTCCCCAGTAACCAGAAGCAATATTGATAATAAGCAATAGTCAGGTCCATTTTGAGAAAAAAACTTTATAAGAACATATGTCCTAAAGGTCTTAACTTTTGAACTACACGGTGCTAAAGTTTTAAGGCAATAAATTGTTTTTTCAAATATTTGCGAAACTACTCTAGATATTTTTGTGAAACTTGGTATAGAGCTCCTAAGCAACAAAAGGCATTTTCTGGCATATAATTTATTTTTTATTGTTGCCAGATACGTCACTGCTTTTTCTTAAAATAAAAATTATTTTTGAAATCCTCATTTCTTTTTGAGCAAATGTCTCTTGATTTTTTTTACGTTTTACGTACGGCTTTTGAAAAAATTCATTTGCGCGTTGTTATGAAATTGGGTATGATGAAGGATTAAAAACGTATCTAGTAGGTAAGAAGCAGATTTTGTTTTGTAAACATAAACAGTTATGGCAGTTGTCTACCTAGTCCAGTTCTCACGTATTTAATTCTTTAAAATTAACAATACGTTTTAAAGCACCATGGTCCATTTTACGAATTCTGAGTTTGCAGATATGCGTTATAGGTATGTGCTTTCTGATGGTAACGCACTGGAAGCCTGGCGGTTGTATAAAGACCGCTTTCCAAATAGAAATATTACCGATGCACGAACATTTTGAAACATTCATAGAAGGTTGTGCGGAAAGGAACGTTTTGAACCAGACAATAATCTAAAAGGACTACAACTTACTGTGAAAACACCAGAAATTGAGGAAGCAGTTGTGAATTTAGTTTAGGAAGATCCCGGATTAAATATTCTTGTTCGGAAAATTCTCCATGATTTTTTATTATATCCTTACCATATTCAACGGGTTCAGGCTCTACTCCCCCGTGACTTTCAATTACGGATGAACTTTTGCCAATGCTTTCTTTAAAAAGTGTATGAAAATGGATTAACTGATACTGAAATTTTATTCACCGATGAAGCAAAAACTTTCACAATAATTTTTGGGCTGAAGAAAACCCACTTACAATCTTGAAATTCCGTCACCAAGAGCAATTTTACGTGATTATTTAGTTGGACCATTGTTACAGTTAGGCGTAAAATAAATCTTCGCTTGACATTTTCATTTTTTTAGTATTATATCATTTGTGATATCTAAGTCATTTTAATCTAATTTATAATTAAAAACACTCTTTTATACTATATTCAGGCTTACTTTTACTATTGATACTTAAGTTACAGAAATAATGCTAGTTTCAGAAATTTCTTGTCATAAATAGCAGGGAAGCAAAAGTACAAAATTAGAACCTTATGTGAATTTACTTTATTTTTGATAGAGCCAATGTAATATACTTGCACATTGTACTGTATTATCATATAATTACTGTTTTATATGTAAAATTAACTTTAAGATATACCAATTAATAGGAATTAACATTTTTAATATGCTGTGACTCGAGGACTAGGTCAACAATCATAATACAAACAAATGAAGGTAAAATCTAAGTGACATATGTTTCTGATAAGATAATCTAATAGAACATTCAAAAATCTACCTGTATATAGTATTCTTGTGTTAATATTCTAAGATTCCATTTGTCTATATCAGTTGGTTCAGAAGAATTTTGTTGTTTACATGTCAAATAGCATATCACATTTTGTTCGGAAATTTCACAAGCACGTAAATTAAAACACAAATGTTCTTTAATAACTTGGTTCACTATTTTGCATTAATTAGTAAGGTAAATTTGTTCATTATTATATATTTCGAAATCTACAAAGATTTGCTTTGTTATTGTTTATCAGTTGTCAGATTTTTACACGGGGTTATTATAGGTCAGTTCAAAACCACATGCTTTCAATCGATAGAATAATGCAGTCGAAATAAGTATAGAAGTGGAAGTATTGTCTCTCTTTTTCTTTCTTATTATAAGTCCTATTGATTTGACGTATCGGCGAGCTAATATTACTAATTTAGATGGTTATTCTTTGGTTGGACAAAATACAGGGTAGCTTGGATTAGTTGGGGAGTAATAATATATTTTCATCTCTTTCCAATACCATGGATATAAAGTCTATTTTTGTTATAAACCGAACTGGAATTTGACAAGTTAATATTTAATTTAGGGGATTTATTGTACCAACATTATTTTGTTGATACTGAGAAAAGTTGTTTTTTTTTCCAATAGTGTTTTGAAATGTAGAAAAGGATATGTAGATTTACCGTGTTTGGTAATATTGTGTGATGGAAACCATTTCGTGTACGTGAGAAGGGCTAAGAAAAAAATCTTTCTTTTTAGCACCAAGTCTCATAAACGACGGAAGTGTCGGATGTTCTGAATTTTTTTTTTATTGTTAACTAAATTCCATCCCAAATGGAAGATTAGAAGGATCCGATTTGACGAAGTGAAGTTGAATATTATGGTTTAGTAAATTTTGGGTTTCAACTTTACGGCCTACATGGCGATTTTGTCTTAATTACTTCCACGTGCCACTAACATCGGTCATCTTAATATTGGTGCTCAAGAAGCAATTTTTTTTGGTACCCTCGTAGCTACAATGAGGTAAGAATTTTGTATTATATTCTCGTATATATTGTGTGCTGTTTTGCCTGACTGGAATTATATTCCAAACTTTGTTGTAGAGGTTGTTCTACATGGGGCAATTCTTGTTTCAGGGTTTTTGTATAAAGTTGAACCTTTGAAGTTCATTGGGATTATTTTGGAGCTTTAAAGACAAACCATTAGCAATGTTTTGGTATGATTTCCTAACTGCTAGTTATTTATCGAATTGGAACTTTTCTTTTGTCTTGGATACGGTCTACGTAGCGGAACTGTAGGACATAGTGATCACTGAGGGACACTTGGATGTTACCTGCCTTACCACCTTTTAAAGTCTACATTAGGGAATAGAGTATTCAGCTAAGTAGTAGTATAATATTTGGAAACTTAACATATAGTACTATTTCTGTTAATGAAACTGTTTATCCATATTAATTTAATTACTGGTGTTACCTTGTCTAGTATATAGCATACTGTGCAGAATTTCTGTAAGGTGAAACGCACCCGGCTTCGTAGTGCTACCTAATTACTGCCGATTTATTAGTAATATCTAGGACATTCAAATCTATGTAATAGACCTTTTAGAGATATTTATTGTGCTGCCACTCAGCGTGTGGCTAATCAAAATTTATTTTTTTTTCATACTTAACCCTAATTATTATCATTTGTAACATAATTATTTGTTTTAACTAGAATTAAACTTCAATCATTTAAGGGGAGGAAAGAAACTTATTGGGATTCTGAACTGATTATTCTTGTCTATATTGTGTAATCCAAATGTTATTAACCTGGAATGGTATAGATAAAGAATAAGCTTCTGGGTTTTTTATTTACGTAGCCCAAATCAAATAATTTAGTTGGGATTTCAGTGAGTGTACATTTATAATAAATTTAAACTCTTGTTAGGGAAAACTTAATTCCTTCACTTCTTATTGGGATGCTATTAAGCTCCCTAGTGGATGGAATTGAGTTAACAATTTTTTTTTTTTGTTCAGTACATTTTCTTTTTTTTTGGGCATAAGTCACTGAATTTTTTGTGAATTAAACAATAAAAGTCATTTGTTTCCAACGTGTTGGTTTTCAATTGATCAAGATAAGTCTTTACCTATTGATAGTGGTTAGATCCAATGCAACTTTTTTTTCCAAGTTTTATTTAACTTAAATTAAAACTTGGTGGCGCTCAACTTAAATATTACATCTAAAGTAAGAGATTGTGATATAGAAGTATTGGTAGAGTAACGAGAAAGAAGAATCCGAACCTACCCGACTAGAGCTAGCAATAGTCATCATTAAGAGATATTATTGGGTCGATATTAGGTGAGTGTATTGCGTCTGGTGACTAACATATCTTACTTATTTACCGCCTTCCATCATATCGGTAAACCATAACATTTCAATTGGGCATCCTTTAAAGGTAGAAATGTTAGACTGGCGCCCAACGGTATTCTTTCTCATTTGTCTACTTTAAATTGTCTTTATTTTTTTGGATATTTTGCAGGTATTTTATGAAACATTGGATTGATTTTGTATTAGGTGTAATAAGTACTTCAAATTTTTTTCGCAGAGTGGATTATATTTGAACCGGATTTGACTTTTATTTATTGAAAACCTTGATTTTTGACTTGCATTTTTTATTATTATAAGTTAGTAACATTTATTAAGCACAATGTGTAAAATAAGTGTCGATAGATTGGTTAGAGATGAATTGGAATATGAAGTAATGGTTAGAGGTATTACTCCTTCGGGTACAGTAGATTCTATGCGGAAATGTTTAAGGTCTTTATTGGAGTTAGAGAAATCACGTAACGTAATTCAGTGCTCGGTAGTTCTTGATTTTAAAGACGAAATTTGTACATGTCAGCGCAAGCTTAGTGAATTAAATGATTTAATTTCTACTTTTTCTGGGACAAGTAAACAAAGTTTGAATTTGATAAAATTTATGAAAGATGAATTTGTTCCTTTGCATTTTGCAGATAAATTATGGAAACAAATTTTAAATAGAACACAAGGGTGTGATGAACCGATTGGTATTTATGTAGCAGATATGACTCAACTATTTGATAGGATGCCAACACCTGTTTCTGATGAATTGAAACCCAAAAAGGGTAATTTGACTTTAAAACCTGATTTAGCTAATCAGCCTCCAAAACGTGATTTTGTTAGAAATTCTAGTAATACAGTTGCTAGTGAAGTTCATACTAATGATTCAGTTAGTTATAATGAGAAATATGATAATAGATATAATGGAAATTTTGATAATAAAGATACCGTAAATTCTAATAATTATCTTCATCAATCAACCTCTCAAAATTTACACAATCCTCAGGATAGATTTTGGAATTCTAGATACGCACATCAAAATAAAAATAGTTCAAATAATCATAATAGTTCTCACGTTCAATTTAAAGATCCTTCAGGTAATTCGCATTTTCAAGGTAATAGTTCAAAATTATGTTTTAGGTGTAATCAACCCAATCGTTTCGCAAAGAATTGTACTTCTCGTATTTTAAAATGTTTTAGATGTGGTAAATTGAACTTTACTAAGAAAACTTGCCCAGAATGTAATAAAGATTTGAAATCATATAATAAAAATAATCAGGGAAACGGCTCAAGAAGCAAATTTTAGGTCGAGGATGTGCTTCTGGTTTTAATTCGGCGAATGACTTTAAAGATAAAGTAATATTAGATTATGTCTTAACTCATGTTGATCCGGGAGAATGTCCGTATTTATTAGTCGATATTTTAGGATTAAAATTTTATGGTCTTTTAGATTCAGGAGCTAATAAAACTTTTTTAGGATTTAATGGTTGGAATAGTCTTACAAATTTAGGAATTAAATTAGACTTGACTCGGAAAACTTCTTGTACAGTAGCTAATGATACTTCCTGTGACTGTATTGGTATAGTAAGTTTGCCAGTGAATGTAAAAGGCATTGTGAGGTTAATAGATATTTATGTTGTACCAGAATTGCGTCATGAGTTGGTATTAGGAGTGGACTTTTGGAAAAAATTGCGTATTGTACAAGACATGCGTAGAGGAGAATGGTATTTTTCTTCTGAACCAATGAGTAAACCAGAGATTACAATGATACAGTGTGAAGCAGATCTGACTTATAAGCAGCAATTTAAATTGGATAAACTGGTTTCTTCTTATTTTGATAAAATTGGTTATCGATTAGGTTGTAGCTCGGTAGTAAATCATAAGATAGTTACAGATAGTCAACCTATCAAACAAAGATATTATCCTATTTCGCCTTTCAAACAGAAACTGATTGATGAAGAAGTTGACAAAATGATAGCTGCTGGGGTTATAGAGCCTTCAACTTCTGCATGGTCATCACCAGTTTTGTTGGTACCAAAAGGGGAGCATCACCAGTTTTGTTGGTACCAAAAGGGGAGGGAGAGAATCGATTTTGTGTAGATTTCCGTAAGCTGAATTTTTCAAGTAAGCGTGATGCCTATCCGTTACCATATATTTCTTCGATTTTAGATAAGTTAAGAGATGCTCAATTCCTAAGTTCATTAGACCTACAAAGTGCATATTGGCAGGTGGAATTGGAGGAAGATAGTAAGCAGTATACAGCTTTTACAGTGCCTGGAAGAGGGTTATTCCAGTTTCGAAGGTTACCATTTGGACTCCATAATGCTCCAGCAACTTTTCAGAGATTAATTGATACAGCTTTGGGACCAGAACTTCAGCCTTTCGTGTTCTGTTATTTGGATGACATTATGGTTATAAGTCCTGATTTTGATACTCATTTAAGAATTTTAGAATTTAACTCTGAATAAAGAAAAAAGTAAGTTTTGTCGTGCAGAGCTGAGATACTTGGGATATGTTGTAAATCGTCATGGTATATCTGTAGACCCAACAAAAGTAGAGGCGATCACCAATTTACCAACACCTAAAACAGTAACAGAGGTCCGCAGAGTAATTGGAATGTTCATTTTATTACTTCTTTTTCAGACTTAATATCCCGATTTATTAACTTGTTGCATAAAGGAGTGAAATTTTTTTGGAATGATAAATGTGAAGAGGCTTTTCAAAAAATTAAGGATGTTTTAGTGTCTGCGCCTATATTAACATGACCAAATTGTGATCATGAATTCGTTTTACAAACTGATGCTTCTTCTTATGGAGTAGGAGCTGTTCTTTATCAAGTTTATGATTAACTCGTCAGGAGAAGGTTTATTCAGCAACAGAGCGTGAACTGTTAGCGGTTTTATTTGCAATTGTAAAACTAAGATGTTATTTGGAAGGTGCAAAATTTTCAGTAGTTTGTGACCATTATAGTTTACAGTGGCTAGATAATCTTAAGAATCCTCAGGGTAGATTAGGTCGATGGGCATTAAGATTGCAACAGTTTGATTATAAGATCATTCATAGAAAGGATCGTGACAATGTAATGGCTGATGCTTTATGTCGTAGTGTTCCTAAAATTTGTAAAACATTGTCTTGTTTGTCAAAGAATTAAACCAGAACAAAAACCTCCTGCAGGGCTTATGCGTGGAAATTTGATACCGGAACGTTGTTGGCAAGTAATTAATATAGATTTTTTTGGACCTTTGCCAAAAGTAAACGTGGAAATATGTATATTTTTGTAGTAACAGATGTTTTTAGTAAATTTAATTACTTTTTCCCTCTTAGGAAAACAAATATCAATAATATCACAAATTTATTAGAGGAACGTATATTTTTATTTAATGGTATTCCAGAGTATATTCGCTGTGACAACGGGGTTCAGTTCAAAAGTAAAGAATTTCAAAATTTAACAAACAAATATGGAATTAAAACCATTTTTAATCCAAATTATCACCCATCACCAAATGTTACTGAACGAGTGAACAGGGTATTAAAATCAATGTTATCAGCATTTGTCTCTGAAAACTAACGAATCTGGGGTGAGCAATTATCTGCGTTAGCTTGTGCAATTAATACAGCAGTTTATGAGGTTACTAATAAAACTCCATATTTCATTAATTATGGCACGGACATCATTCTACATGCCAGCGAGTATTCCAAGTTAAAAGATCTCAAAGATAGTGTAGCTTTAGATCATTCTCATAGGGATATAGTTAAAAGAGTAGAATCTTTAGAAAAACTTAGAGATTTTGTTTTAAAACGTTTATTACAAGCAGGTCATAAGTCAAGGGATCAATATAATCTTAGACGAAGGGATGTACAGTATCCTATAGGTAGTCTTGTTTGGAAAAGGTTGTTTGCATTATCAGATGCTGGAAATTATTTTACTGCTAAGTTAGCAGGTAAATTTGAAGGACCTTTAAAGATAAGGTTGGCTATTGTGTTTATGACTTAGAGGATCGGGATGGAAAATCTAAAGGAAATTGGCATGTTCAGGACCTTAAACCCTATCATGAAGAGGTTAACAATTAATTTTCTTCTTTACCAAAAAAAAAATAACTTCGCTATTTTTTTTTCTGAGTAAGGGGGGTGACTGTTACAGTTAGATTGTCATATATGTCTGTCAGTACATAAGGCAGTAAAATTCAGTAAAATAAATCTTCGCTTGACACTTTTTCAGTTTTTTAGTATTATATCATTTGTGATATCTAAGTCATTTTAATCTAATTTATAATTAAAAATACTTTTTTATACTATATTCAGGCTTACATTTACTATTGATACCTAAGTTACAGAAATAATGCTAGTTTCAGAAATTTCTTGTCACTAACAGCCGGAAGCAAAAGTACAAAATTGGAACCTTATGTGAATTTACTTTATTTTTGATAGAGCCAATGTAATATACTTGCATATTGTACTGTATTATCATATAATTACTATTTTATATATAAAATTAACTTTAAGATATTCCAATTAATAGGAATTAACATTTTTAATATGCTGTGACTCGAAGACTAGGTCAACAATTATATAAGACAAACAAATGAAGGTAAAATCTAAGTGAAAATATTAGAAACATACGAAAGCATAGAAGGGCCACAATTTTTTTATTTTTATTTTTGTAACAAATTCCGACTTCTAACTCGGAACTCCGACTTCTATCCTCGGAATTCCGACTTCTGTCTCGGAATTCCGACTTCTATCTCGGAATTCCGACTTCTAACTCGGAACTCGGAATTCCCACTTCTATCTCGGAATTCCGACTTCTGTCTCGGAATGCCGACTTCTAACTCTGAATTCCGACTTCTAACTCGGAATTTCGACTTCTATCTCGGAATTCCGACTTCTATCCCGGAATTCCGAGTTCTATCTCGGAATTCCGACTTCTAACTAGGAATTCCGACTTCTATCTGGGAATGCGTTGTAATTAATACACGACTGCTTATAAGCGGAATCACTTTTTTATATTCTTTTAACGGTAAATGAAGCGATCATTCTAAATGAAATTAATATTTTAATTATAGGGATCACGATGAAGCTAAGTAAAACTACAAGAAATTTATTAACTGTGCATAAAGTCCAAATTAAAAAATAACGACTGGCTTGAATATGGTTGACATGAAAAATAAAATCTTGTACATTGCTTTATCTTTTTTATAGATAGTAGAAATAATGAAACGCCATTTAGTACGAACATCTTATCCATATTATGTTAAAAAGATGCAATAGCATGGAGGGGGTGCACGCATTTTCAGATATATATTTATATATTTTTTTCAGATTTTAATATATGCACTGTAGTGTGGGGGCATATTTTTCCTCGCTCTTCATCAAGCCTTATCGTCATTTACTCCCAAGTATTGTACTTTTCTTTTCCCAATTTACCAACTATTTACTATTATACATAAAATTTAAATATAATTATTATTGTTTTTCTTTTAGAAGAAATGAGATATATTTGTTTAAAAAAATATCTTTTTTTGAGTAAATAACTAGCACCTATGAAAGGTTTATGCATACTCTGTTAAAGTAACTTATATTTCGTTAAAAGATTATTCATTAATCTTTATTTTTCAATTCGGTTATTATTCATTCAGACAAAATTTCATCGAAATAATATATTTTAGGTTGACTTTTTCAAGTAAGAACGGGAACATAACTGATCAGTTACATTCTATGTATGATACAAAACATAATAACTAAAATAAAGTCAGAAAAACCAACTTTCCCTGATACCTGTTAATTAAAATAATACTCCAGTAGATTTACTTGTTTTAAAAAGCTTTTATTAGTTTCACTTGATTTTCACCCACTTTGTAACGCCAGATTACAATCGATGACAATGCAATGATTTGATAAGTTGGTTCCATTATCCTGAACAGGATCGTCAGAATAAAAAAATGTCATCTCGGAGAGGGACCCTGGGAAATGGCTACCATATAATAGGAAGGCAGCAGGCGCGCCAATTACCCATTTTCGGCACAAGGAGGTAGCGAAGAAGAATAAATTATAGTTTGACAAAACTAACAAACACGCTTTAATAGTAAACGGAACAAAAAAGAAAAAAATTATAGTTTAAAAAACTAAAAAACACGCTTTAATAATAGATTGAACTAAAAAGAAAAAAAAATAACTTTTGTAAAAAAGCGTAGGGTGCCTTTGTGCCATATATTCATACTGACTTTACTTTCAGAAAGTATACGGATAAAATATTTATAACTGATATCAGACCCACGCTGTTTTCACAATGACATTAATTTTCTTATTAATCACTTTATTCTCGTCCAAAGGGTTTTTTTTTAGTTCAGTTTACTATTAAAGCTTATTTTTCAGTTTTTTAAACTATAATTTATTAGAATTCCTCCACAAATGAAGACATTGATATTTTATGAAGTTTGAAAACAAAATTCTGTATCATGATTTCAGCAAAAAAAAATTGTTAGCAAATCACATCCTCATAAATCAAGTTTCCGTTGTAGGTCTTATTTCTAACTTTGTGGAAGGACATCAATCTATCAAAACAGACTACAGGAACACAGTGAAAAATTAATTATAATTTTGATTGTTTCTTCAAGCACCTTATTTTCTTTCTTTTAGCTTTGTCTGTTCGGTAAACCTCTTTACAAATAAAGCGCATTCTACTACAAGGTACAACTCAATGATCGTAGTTATAAATTTTTTTCGTGGTGATCACACGCAATAAAAGGAATAGGTATTTCTTTTAATTTGTCCACAATATCAAAATGTATCCCTTAATATACGTGGTTTGCTGACAAAATATCTATTACAGTCGACTTCATTACTGATTATAGACTCTTTGACTAACATTCTCAGTCATTTACATTTTTTATAATTTATTAAGTTTCATTACCCGTTTTGGATCTTCTTCTACTTGTTATAAAAGTTTGTAATAGACACATCATTAATATATTGGAATGACTGGGCAGGCCTGGGTCTTCTACCCTTAAGGACCTCACTGCCACTTTTATGCATACTATATATTATTATTAGATCTATTGGCAACAACTTTCAATTAATATTTTGACTACCTAGTTTTGTCCGGGGCCTGGGACATCATATGAAAATATGATTTTTCTCATTCAATAAAATTTGTTTCAGTTTTCTAATCCTGTCACTTTTATTCATAGAGTTGTTATTTCTAGACACATTGGTAATTAAATTAATTGAATTTTTCCTTCTTTATTAAAATTAATTTAAATTTTCTACCCTTTCCGAAACCTATATTGCTAACCGATTGCTACATTAATTCATAATATATATTATTTCCAGACATCGGGGTAATAGCCCCCTATAAATATTTTGGCTTGCACTACCAGCCGAGGGAGTCTACTTGGGGTAAAATATATATATATATATAATATATAATATATATAATTTTTTTCTTATTTATTAAAATCTATTTAAGTTTGATTTAGAGATTCGTTGCACGTTTTATTTATACTTGATATTATTTATAGATATGTTGGTAAAAGCATCCTATAAATTGTTTGGCTTGCATTGCCGTCCATCGTGTCTCTACAAGGGATAGAATTTAATAATTTATTTATTTTTTCCTCATTTATTAAATTTCCTTTGTCCTCTACTCTTTCAGTTTCAGTTCAGGTTAGATTTTATCATACTAGATACTATTTCTAGACATTTTCAGCAATTAATATTTTAGACAAGTCAGAAATGTCTTTATCACAAGGATAATTATTAAATGTGCAGTCACTGGACAACGCACCCAAACAAAAATTGGAACATTTATGTGAAAACACTACTAGAAGTCGAAATTCCGAGTTAGAAGTCGGAATTCCGAGATAGAAGTCGGAATTCCGATTTACAAGTCACAATTTCGAGTTACAAGTCACAATTCCGAGATAGAAGTCGGAATTCCGAGTTAGAAGTCGGAGTTCCGAGATAGAAGTCGGAATTCCGAGATAGAAGTCGGAATTCCGAGATAGAAGTCGGAATTCCGAGATAGAAGTCGGAATTCCGAATTAGAAGTCGGAACTCCGAGATAGAAGTCGGAATTCCGATATAGAAGTCGGAATTCCGAGTTACAAGTCGGAATTTGTTACAAAAATAAAGAAATTGTGGCCCTTCTACGCTTTCGCACAAACACTCCCGGCATTTTCCAAAGAGTACGTGAGTCCATGGGAAGAAAAGCAGGAAGTTGACATTTTCATCATCTGATTCCATTTAATTCTTTGTGTGTTCTGGGTAATTACTTTAATTTAATAATTGTACCATTTCAAAATTATTCTCTTAAATAAATTATTGTTTTAAGTTAACATGAATTATTTCTCTCGTGAGTGGTCTAGCGATGTATTTTTTTTTTTCGAAAACCGTACGTAAAACGTAAAAAAATCCAGAGACCAGATTTGCTCAAAAAGAATGAGGATTTCAAAATTAGGATTTCAAAATTAACTTGTATTTTAAGGAAAAGCAGTGGCGTATCACTTTTCTCTTTAAAATATGCCAGAAAATGTCTCTTGATGCATAAAAGCTGCATACCAAGTTTCACAAACATATCTAGTTGAAAATATTTGAAAAAACAATTTTTTACTTTAAAGCTTTAGGATCCTGTAGATCAAAAGTTAAGCTCTTTAGGACATATGTTCATATAAAGGTTTTTTTCTCAAAATGGACCCAAGAATAATCTCCTTAAATATTAGCTTGATATCAAGAAACACCCTGTATAAATGTATGCATGTATAAACTATGTTATCTGTAATACGGAATTCATTACTAAGGAAATTCGGGTAAAAGACAATTTACCGACTTTTATTTATTTAGATTTTACGTTTATAAGTGACACAATTATAATACTGGGATAATGATGTGACTCTATATTTTAAGGGAATCAATTTATAAAGAGTCATTTATTTTTTCATTAGCTTTCAAGTTTACAAAGGATAAAAGGTACTAAGGTTTTATATGCAAAATCGTTTCTGCACTGGTAATGTTTGAACAAGAATGTCGAAGACACCAACATGTATATTTGAAATTTAAACTTACGTTGAAACAAGGGAACAAAATCATTTAATTCCCAATTACCTAACAAGTCTTCCGTCGCCTTTCCATCACAATTATCTATTACACCAAACAATCAGTCACTTGAATATTTAATCCAGAAATGCCTCACTTAATAAATAATTATTGATTGCTAGTGTTGATAATGTTTTGAGGATCGCTCGCCGGAAAATTTGTTCGCCAGTATAAATGTTTTGCCCTCATTTGGGTTTTTTATAGCAACATATTATGACCGTCCATTTATCCACCTGACATTTTATGCTTTTCTATAATTGCGTTAGAAAAGTGATGCATCAAAAATAATTCTATCTTTATAAGTATTCTAGCTATTTAAACTGCTGTCTAATAAAACTCATTTGCGGAAAAACTAATGATCTTTTTATACACTTACAACACTTGTGTACCTACAGAATAGTGATTAGCGTCATTCTCCAGATGAACCCACATAACTGAATTATTTTTTAAATACTTATACATACTACTATTAACTTTTTTAGAAGTATTATCTACTATTACTATTAACTTCTTTAGAAGTATTATCTATACTTCTATACTAATATATAAAAGACTTAGTTGACTGACTGATTCCGCACGGTCCAGCTCAAACCGCTCAAGATAAAAGGCTGAATTTTGGCATACAGGTTGATTTTAGGGTGTAGAGGTTCGATATGAAGGGATTTTTCAAAACTCAGATTCCAAGGGGGTGAAACCACCCCTATATTACATGATTTCTTAAAAACACTTAAACACGTGTTTTTTGATTTATTTTTTACATATTTTAATTTTTTTTAAAAACCGAGACAAGATGTCCAAGAGGCTGAAACCACCCCTTTAATACTATATTTTTCATTTAAAAAACATTCAGGTATTCGGAAACATACTTGAACACGTGTTTTTTATTTTATTTTATTACATATTCTAAGATTTTTTATAAATTCATACAGGGTTTTTGAAAAAATCGGGTCATTGATTAATTTTTGCAATCTTTCTCAAACCGTTCGCTGTACAAAGTTGAGCTTGTGCAAGCAGCTTAATTTTAGAGTCAAAAGGTTCGATAAGAAGGGATTCTTCGAAACTCAGTTACCAAGGGAGTGAAACTACCCCTTAAATGATTTTAGTGGTTTCGAAAGTTGTCAAAATAAAACTTCTTCTTGGTTTAAAGAACGAGCTATATTAACTCCAAAAAATAGCACATCAGATGAAATAAATGTAGCTTTATTGGAAAAAATTACTGCTCCACAATTAACATACTACTCAATAGATGCAGTTATAGACCAAGAAAATGCGGCTAATTATCCTGTCGAGTTTCTACACTCTCTAAACCCTTCAGGAATCCCTTCTCAGGAGTTAACTTTAAAAGTGGGGCACCAGTGATGCTTATTCGAAATTTAAAACCACCAAAATTGTGTAATGGAACTCGGCTACAGTTTAAAACATTACAAAACAATGTTATAAAATCTACTATTATTTCTGGCCCTGGTGTGGGAGAAACAGTTTTTGTACCACGTATCCCTTAATTCCGTCCGACTATCCTTTTCAGTTTAAACGTGTACAGTTTCCTTTAAAGCTTTATTTCGCCATGACAATTAACAAAACTCAAGAGCACTACTTAAGTAGACCTGGAGTAGACTTACGCTACAATTGTTTTTCCCATGGTCAACTTTATCTCGCATGCTCTAGAGTAAGTTCGCGTAGTCGCTTGGCTATTTTACAGAAAGAGAATGCAAGAACAAACGTGGTTTATAAAGAGGTACTCAAATGAGGCGATTTAAGTACCTCTTTACATCTCTTTCATTATAGTCATATATGTGAACGAAGTCACGGGTTAATAAATTTACTATATATATATATATATATATATATATATATATATATATATATATATATATATATATACTAAAAGTCTTTATTTTTCTATTTTTCTTGGGTATAGGCTTGATTAATAAAACTTATTTTTCTGCAACTAGCTCGACGTTTCGCTTCTTGTCTAAAGCATTTTATAGCATATATATATATATATATATATATATATATATATATATATATATATGTATATAAAAGCAGAATCCATAAATATTATAACTCATAAATTTGTCCAAAAAAACCTAGGGCGCAGCCTGCTAGGTACATTTCCCTTCCTTTCGTTGATGGTTTATCCTAAAAATCTCAAAAATTCTTTAAAAAATTTAACATACAAATAGGCCATAAAAGTTTCAATTTAACCTCGAAACTTTTTAGCAAACTAAAAGCAAAGACTCCGAAGAACAAAAAAAGTAATATAGTGTACGAGATTCCACGTAATGATTGTGAAGGTGTTTACATCGGCCAAACGAGTCAATACTTGGAAAATCGGCTAAAAAGCCATAAATAGGACAAAAAACACAACAGCGTTAACGAACCACGAAAAATCAAAAAATCATAGTTTTAATTATAGTGGAACCAAAATCCTAAAAGCCGAGTCTCAGTTAAAAAAAGAGAATTTTATGAAATGGCTGCAATCTACAAAAACAAAAAATCTATAAATGATAAAAAAGATTTAAACAACCTCAGCAAGATACCTACATCTATATTGTAATAATAAATTTCCACATTTTGTCGTGTTTGTCCAAAGCGTTAACATGTAGCTGTAAATATTTAGAAATAAAAAAAAAACATGTTATGTACATTTTGATTTTAAAAATTTGTGGAGTCGTTTTGCACGTGTCTGTCGTAACTGTTTTATGTAGGTATATATACATATATATATATATATATATAAATATGTAAATATATATATATATATATATATATATATATATATATATGTGTGTGTTGATTTTTACTCTTTCACGGATGGAAAAATACAATGTGTTTCCATTCCGGGTGTACATCCGTTCAGTCTCTACTCGGACGCGAGAAAGAAACTTCGAAAATTCCAAATGTGATTTTGCCGAAACGTCTGCAATACTGTTCTTTTCAGAACGACAGTAGTGAACGGATGTACACCCGGAATGAAAACACATTATATATATATATATATATATATATATATATATATATATATATATATATATATATATATATATATATATATATATATATATATATATATAGCTAACTAGATTATTGTACTGGAGATATTTTTATTCAACTTTATATATTAAGTAGGTATGTAAAATTATGTTATACACTACTAAAAACGTAAAATTTTATTTCCTATTACTGTTGAAAAAATTATACCGATCTATCAAAAATATTTTAAAAATTTGCTTGAGTTATTCAACAATCTTCTTTACTTGTCCCTCCATTTAACAGTTGGTTGTTTAGTATTAGGCACAAAAATATTTTTAAGCCTCTTCTCCTATTTAAAACCTACCGACCATTTTATAAATTTTGTTAAAATAAGAACTTTTTTTAAATTGTTTTGAATCGCCTCTTCTGAGGCTTTCTTAAGAGTCGAAACTCACTGGAATAGTTAAATTACGCATATATATACATATATATATATATATATATATATATATATATATATATATATATATATATATATATATATATATATATATATATATATATATATATATATATAAATATATGAAATGACGCTAATCATGATTCTGTAGGTACACAAGTGTTGCAAGTGTGTAAACAGATCCTTATTTTTTCCGCAAATGAGTTTTATTAGATAGCAGTTTAAATAGCTAGAATACTTATAAAGATAGAATCATTTTTGATGCATCACTTTTCTGGCGCGATTATAAAAAAACATAAAATGACAGGTAGATAAATTAATGGTCAAAATATGTTGCTATAAAAACCCAAATGAGGGCAAAAAATTTATATTGGAACGTACAAACTTTCCGGCGAGCGATCCTGAAAATATTATCATCACTAGCAATTAATAATTATTTATTAAGTGACGCATTTCTAGATTCAATATTCAAGTGACTGATTATTTGGTGTAATAGATAATTGTGATGGAAAGGCGACGGAAGACTTGTTAAGTAATTGGAAATTAAATGATTTTGCTCCCTTGTTTTAACGTAAGTTTAAATTTCAAATATACATGTTGGTGTCTTCGTCATTCTTGTTCAAGCATTGCCAGCGCAGAAAGGATTTTGCATATAAAACCTTAGTTCCTTCTATCCTTTGTAAACTTCAAACCCAATTAAAAAATAAATGATTCTTTATAAAGAATTGATTCCCTTAAAATATAAAGAGGCACATCATTATCCCAGTACTATAACTTTGTCACTTATAAACATAGAAATTTAAATAAATAAAAGTCGGTAAATTATCTTTTACCCGGAATTTCCTTTGTAATGAATTCCGTAACACAGATAACATAGTTTATACATGCATACATTTATACAGGGTGTTTTTTGATATCATGCTAATATTTAAGGAGATTATTCTTAGGTCCATTTTGAGAAACAAAACCTTCATATGAACATATCTCCTAAAGAGCTAAACAGGATCCTAAAGCTTTAAAGTAAAAAACTGTTTTTCAAATATTTTACAACTAGATATGTTTGTGAAACTTGGTATGCAGCTTTTATGCATCAAGAGGCATTTTCTGGCATACAATATATGTTTTACTCTTGCCACTGGCGTTCGTGCAGGATTTGAACAGAATCATCTTAAAGAGAAAAGTGATACGCCACTGTTTTTTCTTAAAATACAAGTTAATTTTGAAATCCTCATTCCATTTTGACCAAATCTGGTCTCTTGATTTTTTTACGTTTTACGTACGGTTTTCGAAAAAAAAACATTTCGTTCATTTGCATTTCGCTAGACCACTTACGAGAGAAATAATTCATGTTAACTTAAAACAATAATTTCTTTAAGAGAATAATTTTGAAATGGTAAAATTATGATATTAAAGTAATCTAAATACATTTTGGAATGCTAATACAAAATTACCTAGAACACACAAAGAATTAAATGACATCAGATGTTGAAAATGTCAACCTGTTGCTTTTCTTCCCATGGACTCACGTACTCTGGAAAATGACGGGAGTGTTCCTAATATTTTCGCAAGAAACTATGGTGCGATTTCTCAACTACTCTTCAGTATGAATTGATGTGCTGTAAGCCAACGTTTTAAGATGACCCCACAAGAAGAAATATAAACTATTAAGAGGTCCGGGGACCTAAGTGTGGTCCTCCGCGACCTGTCCAGCGATTATTGTAATATTGATTTAAATATTCGCCATATCTCTGAGTTTCGCCAGCACCCCGTTGTGCATAAACCATAGTCGATTTCTTATATCATGGGAACATCTTCCATTAAAGCTGGCAATTCTTCTTCTAGAAGCTGTCGGTAATTGTGCCCATTCAACCTCTCATCGAGAAAATATGGTCCAACTAAATAATCACGGCTCCTGGTGACGGGAGTTCAAGACTGTATGTGGATTTTCTTCAGCCTAAAAATTATTGTGAAAGTTTTTGCTTCATCGGTGAATAAAATTTCAGTATCAACTAGTCGATTTTCATACACTTTTTAAAGAAACCACTGGCAAAAGTTCATCTGTAATTCAAAAGTCACGAGGGAGTAGAGCCTGAACCTTTGAATATAGTAAGGATATAATAAAAAGTCATGGAGAATTTTCCGAAGAAGAATATGTGAGATATTTAAATTGTTCAATTTTTTGTGTATTTAATCCGGGATCTTCCTAAACTAAATTCACAACTGCTTTCTGAATTTCTGGTATTTTCGCGGTACGTTGTACTCCTTTCAGATTATTGTCTGGTTCAAAACTTTCCTTTCCGCACAACCTTCTATGAATGTTTCAAAATGTTCGTGCATCCGTAATATTTCTATTTGGAAAGCGGACTTTATACAACCGCCAGGCTTCTAGTGCGTTACTCTCGCAACTCGCAGACTCAGAATTCGTAAAATGGACCATGGTGCTTTAAGACGTATTGTTAATTTTAATGACTTAAATACGTGAGAACTGGACTAGGTAGACAACTGTTTACAAAACAAAATCTGCTTCTTACCTACTAGATACGTTTTTAATCCTTCATAATATCCAATCCAAGTCGTACGTAAAACGTAAAAAAATCAAGAGATATTTGCTCAAAAAGGAATGAGGATTTCAAAAATAATTTTTATTTTAAGAAAAAGCAGTGACGTATCACTTTCCTTGTTGAAATGATTTAGTTCAAATCCCATACGAACGCCAATGTCAAAAATAAAAAATTAATTCTATGCCAGAAAATGCCTTTTGTTGCATAGAAGCTCTATACCAAGTTTCACAAAAATATCTAGAGTAGTTTCGCAAATATTTGAAAAAACAATTTTTTGCCTTAAAACTTTAGCACCGTGTAGTTCATATAAATTTTTTTTCTCAAAATGGACTTTGCTTGTTATCAATATTGTTTCTGGTTAACTGGAGCAGCAAGGTACACACACTAAATGCAAATATAAAAACTTAAGTAGTAAATAAGACCTTTTGAAAAAGCCTACTAAGACGGGCGAAATGTCAAGAAAATAACAAGTTACGTCATAAAACATAAACCTATACCCAAGAAAACTAAACACTATATTATAATATTTAAAGTTTAAAAAAAAGAAAATTATATTCTATATATATATATATATATATATATATATATATATATATATATATATATATATATATATATATATATATATGTTGATTTTGGCGAAACGTTAGCAAAACTGTTATTTTCAGAACGGATGGAAAAATGAAAACACATTATGATATATATATATAATATATATATATATGTATATGTATATATATATATATACATATATATATACATATTATATATATATATATATATATATATATATATATATATATATATATATATATATAAATCGCGACGACAAATAATGTTTCTATTAAAGTCCATTTTATCAACTTTTTGTTAAATGGTCACAACATAAAAGAATTTTGTTCTGTGCTTTTAAAAAAGAAAGAAAGTTTTCTAAACGAAATCTAATTTATTTTCATTTACATATGTATTGTAATCGCAAACATTTTCAAAAAATATGAGACAGAGTCGTTAGTCAACAAAAATATATTTGAAAAAAGCATGTGTAATCATAAAAAAAGTCAAAGAATCAAATCTTTAATGTCCTCAAGACGCTCTAATCAAACTAAGAATAAAAATAATTTGGACCAAAATCTTGACATTATAAAACTGCAAGCTCATGAGATTAATATGTTCAGGATTATATGTTTTAAAAAGCTATGCAAAGATAGCTTTTTTATGTCTATTAATGTATTTGTTTCTTTACGCTGTAAAAACCGGCGTTATGGTTCTCCGCTTTTTAGTATTTGCAGTTTTTGTTGAGATTTCTCAAGCAAATTTTTGAAATATTTTGGATAGATCGGTATAATTTTTTCAACAGTAATAAGAAATAAAATTTTACGTTTTTAGTAGTGTATAACATAATTTTACATACATACATAATTTATAAAGTTGAATAAAAATACATCCAGTACAATAATCTATTCAACGGAAAATTTGCAGTGCGTGTGCTGTAAAAAAAGAGAATGCATACCTATTTTCAGAATGCCCAAGCCGCTCTAACAAACACGTGATTAAAATATTATTGACAAATATCTTGACTTAAAATGCTTAAAACTTAATATTATTTAGAGTTAATGTTTTAAAAAATTATGTCTTAAGATCTCCCAAGCAGATCTAAATTAAATTAAGAAGAAAAAAGAACAAAATATTGGGGAGTCACTGACACAGACAATCGAAATTTTTTAACAATGTATATTAAAAAAAATATGAGATGATCGTAGGTGCTTACTTTTATATTATATATTTCTTTCTAAAATTATTAAGTTTAGTTTTTAAATATACACAAAGAGTGGCAAATAGGTAGTTAATTAAGAGCACGTTTTATAAAATGCTGCTGATTCCCAAAAATGTATCAAACAACGTATAACGTATAATCGTTGTGGCGAACTGTAATATAATACCACAGTTTTAGTAGTTCATCTCTGTACTACATTTAGTTATGGTACACAATTTGAAATCAGTTCATTAAGTAGTTTTTTTGAGGCTGAATTTCTAAATGTTTTATTAAGCCTCCATTTTGTTCCGCCATCTTGTATTCGTACCAAGATTTTACCAGTTGATTCCTAGATAATACTTGATTTTTCTGCAAATTATATAATTAGTATTTAAGTAATAATTTTTTTAATTTTTTATTAGACTGCCATCTTGTTCCGGCATATTGGATTTTTAACAAAATATTACCCGATCATCCACATATGAGCCTTAATTTTTCAATGAAGTCAATCTTATAAGTAGTTTTTAAGCTATGCCGCGCACTGACAGACAGACAGACAAGCCGACAGACGGACCTACGGAATTTCTAAAACATATTTTTGGTATCTAGGGATGCTAAAACGCGAACATATGTAAAACCTGAAAGGGTGATTTTTCAGATAAAAAAAATTGTATTTGGCCTCCATTTTGTTCCGGCATCTGGAATTAATACCACAGTTTTAATATCCATTTCTATACTACATTTAGTTATGGCACACAATTTGGAATCAGTTCATTAAGTAGCTTTTTCAGGCTGAATGTTTAAATATTTTATTAATTTTGTTCCGCCATTTTGGATTAATACAAAAATTTTACCACTTGATTCCAACATAATACTTAATTTTTGTGCAAATTTGGGATAAATTGGTTTTTTAAGTAATATTTTTTTTAACGTTTCATTAGCATATTGGATTTTAACCAAAATATTTATTTTGTTCCGGCATATTGGATTTTAACCAAAATGTTACCAGGTCATCCCCATATGAGCTTTAATTTTTCACTAAAATTCAATTCCATCTGATGAGTAGTTTTTAAAGAAGGAAATTTATTGTGCAATAGCCAAGTGCTTGGATTATTTAGAATATATATATATATATAAAACGAAATTTTTCCAGGGCCAAGGTGCCATCTGCTACCGTGGTATCTGCCCCGGCAAGGCTCATCAGGCAGTTTCCTTGGGGGGTATCGGTATTAAAACCGAAATACCCAAACCCTGAAACAAACAAGGTGTCATGTCATTCGACTTTGAAAGTCGACGAGGGAAATAGGCAACCAGTGGCGCCATCTGTAGGTACTATGGTGCAACTAAATCGCTTTAGATGCGACCTACTTTGGAGCACAAGACGACAATCTGTGCAAAAATAAAGGAGAAACAGAAATTTCAATTTCTGTGCGGTTCTTGGTCGTAAAAAGTTATACAAAACGAAACCAGTAACGGTAAGGATTACTCCTTCACCATTTTGTCGAGAATCGACCAAAACATGACGCTATGTTTGTTTCCAGGGCCAAGGTGCCATCTGCTACCGTGGTATCTGCCCCGGCAAGGCTCATCAGGCAGTTTCCTTGGGGGGTATCGGTATTAAAACCGAAATACCCAAACCTTGAATATATATATATATATATATATATATATATATATATATATATATATATATATATATATATATATATATATATATATATATATATATATATATATATATATATATATATATATATATATATATATATAGACTCTGATAATACGTTAGATATGAGCCTGCATGTGCGACAACGTACGTAAATTACTCGTCGTCTTCGTATCCGATTGATGTGCAATTCACTACGTTAAATATGAATATGCATACCGGTCAACTTTCGTCTCCTCCCCCGAACCGGCATTCTCTCAGTATAAATAATAAATTACCAGTCCCAAAACTCCCTTTGTTTTTTTGTTTAGTGATTTAGTATATTTGATATCCCCTTACAGACTCGTCAAAAATGTCAAAATATATCAATCGACGTTTATCTCGTTCCGAACGATTCGAGGGAATTACGATACGCTGCGCGTCAGAATGGAAATTAATAATTGCTTTTTGTTTATATTTTCCGCTACGCTGAGGGGTATATTTTGTCCCTATATTGGATTTGCATGTTTTATTCATTTGTGCTTTAATAATATGTGGAAAATTGAGGTTTAATCAATTATTTTTTACCGTACTGATTTGCAGTAATTGGAATCGTTTTGTTATTATTGCCCCAAAAAAGTGTACAAAAAGTGTTCGATTGTGCGATTTGGTCATTAAAAAACTATTACAGTCATTCCGGTAATAATGGTTAAATGATGTTTATTGGCGTAAAAATGTTAACTTTTGTCAAAATTAATTTTAAATTAAAAATAATTCTTTGTCATTGAATTGAAGTATAGTAGTAAATTAACTGAAATAGATATATGGAGTGTTGTAAAGGAACCGGAACGATAATACAATACCATATTTAAGACAAGGCTATAGCTCTCAGGATAAAATATTGGTAAAGTCCCTATATTTAGGTTAAGACGATGATTAATTTAGGCCTAGCTAAATCTACTAGTAATTAAATCCATCTTAAAGACATCAGCGGCGGGCAAGTCTTCTAATCCGTACCATGTTTCCAAATGAGCAGAATAATTAATTAGCTTAATAAAGTTTATTTTTTAAGTATTAAACTAAGGGGTACTATTGGACTATGCTTCTATAGTTTTTGACCCCAATAATAACTCTTTTCCAGATTTTCTATACTTATATATAACATTATCATCTCTTTAAAGTGAAAAGAGTGTCGTCGTTTGTCGTTTATTATTAAAAATTTCTGATAGCATAGAACCAGCCTTTGTTGCTCAATCTTTGAAATTATTCTTGTAGCTGTAGTTAGATGTAGTAAAATTGTGAATCGTAAACATATAATATTACCTAATTAGTGTTTATCTCTGGCAATCGTGAAGAAAACACTCCTTAACGGGGCTATAAACTTGTTTATTGTAAAGCGCGATCGCTTATGCGAAGATTGAGACAATTTTAAGCCTAGCCAAATTGCATATGTATGTAAAACGCATTTTTCTGGAGGTAATGTAAAAAAACAGATAAAGTTGTTACTATTAATTTAAAAAAGCCCTGCTTGAGAGAGGGTTGCGTACCATCAATTTTTCCAAATCGCCACAGTTACTTTACATGAATTATACAGATACGTCAAAGTAAAGAGGAGACATTTAATGAGTTATATTTTTTAAAAGCTATTGCGGTAGGCAATATGGATCATGTAATTATAAAATTAAGACTTTAGTTTCCAAAACTTTGAAAAATTCCTTTATATATTATAATCATTTATTTATACTGTATTTAAACTTAAGTGTACTCCACATACAATTTTAAAACCCCTTTCTTTCAAATACTATGGTAAGTTACTTTTATTTCTTCAAATATCTTTGCGTTTTCGGGTGTTTGGACCCCGAAAAACATGTTCTTCTATTTCCGTTAGTCTATCGGACTGTCTGCATGTCGTTCTGTCTGTACGTGACATCACTCTAATTTTGGTCAAAAGTATAGGGTCAATGGGCATGAAATGGTTACATTTTGACAAAAATCCAATATAGCGGAACAAAATAAGTGAAAAAAATCATTATTAAGAGAAGAAGAATAAAATGAGATATAATGATAAAGTGTAATTGGTAATTTTAGTGGTAATCTTTTTCTGTAAATCCATAATGGTGGAACAAAATGGCGGCCTAATGTTTAAAAATTCAATACCAAAAAACTACTTACCTAAATGATATGAAATTTTACAAAAAATTAAGTGATAAATGCAGTTAGACTTGTTAATTTTTAGTGCAAAAAATGCAAGTGCATGAAACCTCCTTTGTTTCATGTTGTTTCTTAAATGGGTTTTTATTAACTTTAAAGATTTTATGAATTTTGAAAGCTACTTTTCGGCAGTCACAATATTAACCGGAATTGTTAGACATTAAGCAAGCTAGAATGACTTCTAACTGCTTATGGTAAAATAATGGTGTATATCTTTGAAACCATAACGAAATTCAATCAGATCTAGGGAAACGTTTTTTTTAGCTTTGTCGATTTTGGGTAGTTTAAATGTTACAAAGTCTTCCGGACCGTTTGGGACACGGGTACTGGTGTTATTCAACCTCCGGGACCCCGTTTGGTACGCCACTGAATCTGACCGATACCTATTAATTAATGATCTAACATGTGAAATTCAATACATAACAAAAACTTGTGAAAATTCTGCATCAATATAAATATTTATGACTAAAAGAAAAACCAGCTTGTGGATATCAGGACTGTAAATGCAAATATGATTGACACTGATACCCTTAATAAACTCAAAATCCATATGTCATAAAAATAATATGGGTTGCAAATGTCATCGAATAATACGATAAGGCATAAAGTTCGTCTGTAAAGGGGGAGTTTACGATGTGGATCGTTTAAAATCCGATTGCTCGATTTTTATTGTTACGTCCAAATTAAAGTTTTGCATCTAAATAACGGTCTTTTAAGCATCATACAACAAAAAAGACATTTGCTTAGATGGAATAAATGTACAATTATTGTTCTAAAATAAAATTGTGAATGGTATTTTATGTGTATTAAGTATTACTCTGTAGTGGCGGCTCGCATACGGATCCAGGAACATTAAGTCTCGTCATATTTTTTTTATCAGTTCTTCCTCTGAAGTGTATTAAATATGTTTGTGTGCCTCTAGAGATTCATTAATATTTCTTTCTCAATTAGCATAGAGATATTTTTTCAATTTTCAATCGGTAGTAGAGCACCTGAAGATCTTCGTATAATCCGTTAGAGAATTATTCGTTGATTTCTTAAGTGCAAAAATGTATCTGGTATAGTCCGACACTCGATACATGGTCATGACTACGTAATACCACAGTTTAAGAAGGAAACAGTTCTCCCACTTCTTTGTTGTGCTTCCAAAAGCCGGTTTTTTTGCCAGGTCTTCATACTAATATTTAGAGTAGTAGATGTTCAACTTAATAAATGGTTAACTTATGGACTAAATTTGATAGGTATTAATAACAAATATAAAATAAAAATGTATTAATCATATTTGCGAAATGACGCAAAGGACTCTCAACAATTAGTTTATTCTAATTTAAATTACAAAAATTATTCGAACAAAAAGCAATACGATTTCGACAGGATATCAAAATCGATTGTACTTCAAAAACATTCTACCAAGTTCTTAGAAATAGAGAATGGGAATATATGTTCTCTAAAAAAAGCAATATCCTAATAGCATAACACTTAAATGGTGAATTCTTAAAACTAATAGTCGTAAATATAATAGGTGGTGTAACGGCAACTGGGTCTCGTTTGGCGCCGCTATCAAATGTTCAAATTCGAAGAAGATGATTGCGCACATCTACGTAGAAACTAGATTATTTCTAACAAAAATCATGTTTTTAAAAAAGTACGCACGCAGCTTACAATACAGATTATTTTTAACTCTATATAACTACCAAATAAACATTTTTTAAATGCCTTTAATGGATTCATGATAACTTTATCGCAGTTTTGAGTCGGTAACTTTCTAGGTGTCTTAATATGAGTCAAAAACACTACAAGAGCCATTGATCCAATGCAAGGGTTTTAACGCTCACGCACATAAACCCAAACCACAAAACTCTTATGCACTTATATTAAATAAGTTTTATATGAAAACCCTATTGTTGCCATAAAATCCCTTTATTAAACAGTTGCTCCTAAGAGCTATCTTAAAACATTTTGGTTTTAATACTTCACTTAACATCAAATAGTCATTAGTGCTTTAAAATATAAATTAAAATATAAAGCCTTCTTAAAACTTTTTTTGTGAATAAATTCTGATTGATGGAGGACAGTAAGGAAACCTATTACGTACAAAAACGGATTTTCGTGAAAATAAGTGGTGAGATACGATTTAAATGGTTACTTTAAAAATTAGAAGCAAGGCAAATATCTTAAAATAAGGAATAGACAATTTACACCCCTCATCCCAGGTCACCGTCCTAACAATGTAGCAAATCGTTTTCCTCTTCAAGTTACATCGGACACTTAAGAGAAGAAACCTTTCTCCGTTAATACTGAGGCGTAAGAAAATTGATTTTTTTATTTTTCAAATAAACTACCCCTAATTTTGGCGGTAGGTAAATAAACAAAAAAATATTGATATTTAAAAGAACTCAAATTGAACACAGTCGGTACATGCTAGGCTAGGCAGGAGTAATTTATAGTTTTTAAGGCTGAATGTAAATTTCTAGAGCAAAAGTAGTAATGGTATAATAGTAATATATAAAATTTGAGAAAAATCGTTATTATTTAAACATTCCTTGCTGGATCTTAAGGAATTCGAAAAGATGACACATTTCTTGTATTTATGTTAATGTCACATCTATCAAGACTGCAGTAAGAAGAATGACTAGCGCTTGAGAAGCCATTCCCAAACATGTCTCCAAAAAGTTACATTTAATCGCACTCTTGTTCCAAATTTTATATTTTTGTACATCGCGAACAACGCGCCGTAAACACGTAGTTTAAAATCTTAGGATACCACATACCTAACAACTGCGAAGTGACCTGCCGACTGACCGCTAAAAGCAGCAGTTTGTAGGTGCGGGAGGCACCTCGGCAAGACGGAAGTTTATTGCGGAATAGCCAAGTACTTCGACTATTTAGAATATATATATACACTCTGGTAATACCTTTATACTTTATGCCTGCTTATGCCTCTTTTGGCTAATAATTCATTCCGGTCCAGGGTGGTAGTAGAAAGATTGAAACAATGTTTTTATATGTACGTACAAAAATTTATTGCGTATTGCTGACTTTGACATAAATTGTTGATATGCGGAAAAGTAATAAGCCGTATTTTCTTCAACATAGAGCTCATATTTGCTCAGAAACTCTTACAGGACCTCTTTTTTGCTGCTTATGGTCGGTACTTTTTCATCTAAAGTGCTGTGATAATTAGCGTTATCATAAACGACTACATTGCCTGGCGGGATATTCGGAAGAAGAGAATTTTTCATCCAATTTTTAAAAAGCTCACTTGTCATGTCCTGATGGTAGTCTAACGAACAGTCGTTAATGTTTTTTACTGAAAGCAGCAAAGCGTTCGGCACCCATCCATCTCTCGAGCCACAGTGTAAGATGGATACTCTCTTTCCTCGAGAAGCTGGTACATCTAACATGCACTGTAGTGGAGAATCTTGCCAACTTTTAATTATAGTGTTTACTATTATAGTTTTACTGCATATAAATATTAGTTAATGCGGTTTAAAACTTTGCATTAGTTTGGAGTTATTTATTAGTGGGGGATGTGTTATAATCCAAGGCACTGTAAGGAGTTGCAAAAGACGTCACCGTTTAAATACAATTGAAGAAAACAGAGATAACAAAAATATCAATCAAAACAGCTGAATTCCAAATATTAAAAAAATGGGTTAGGTATATTTTTGAGTACATTCCAAAACTGAAATTGTTTTGAGCAGCGATCTGTTAATATTTTTATTTTTCCTATTTTTCGCGAATGTTCCGAGGAATGTTCCTTCACATATTTTTAGCATTTATAATACATAAATATTACTAATAAAATATAAGAAAGGTTATTATTTTCATTAATTTAATTTCTCAAATTAAGTTTTTTTAAATTTTGCCCCTTATTGATATTGTTATAGCGTAAAAATCGTTTTTAAGTAGTTTATCGATATAACCGTTTTACCGCTTCATATTGCAGATAAAATCTTTAAACATTTTTTTAGCATCTATTCAAATAACAGCAATTTGAGTATTTAAACAAAATAATAATTTTTTATTTGGAGATTCAGAAATTTTTAAAACTACTTATTCAATCTGATTGACCGAATAAATTAGAGTGTTTTATTAGATACATCTAAGAAACTATATATATATATATATATATATATATATATATATATATATATATATATATATATATATGTATAAAACGTGCTAAATCTAGTGGGGCTGTAGTCAAAGAGAGGGGACCTTAGATTAAAACACTTTGTTGCTTTGCCAAGCTTTCGGCAACTGTTTATTGCCTTCCTCAAGACAGCCTAAAAATTGTTATTATTTTGTATTAACATTTATTTTAAAGAAAAAGTTGTTGTGGACTTACTACTTGGTTTTACTCTTGAAGAAACAACACTGAAAAATTCTCAACATTGCTAAAGACCTATATACATATTATTTACACCTTTTTATCACTAGTTTTGACTTGGATGTTGTTATATTAACACATTTTAAAATTCTTAAAGATTTGGTTTATTCCAACGTGCAGACACTGTCGGCCATTTTACGTATTTTAAAGGCAAATTATTATTGTAAAATGGAGAACGTGTTTTTTTTTTTTTTTGCTCTCCTTCCCTTACTTCACACTAGTTGGTTTACGCGTTTTTTGTTTTTCAAATAATTGTCGACTGAGCACGAATCGGTAACGACGGTTTCCCAAATGTATAGATGGAAAAGAAAAATGTAGATGGCGCATTAGTAAACAGTACTCTGCAAAGCTGGTAACCCTATCAGCACAAATCTTACAAGTTCTGTAATTGTTGGTTAAACGATGAAAACATTTTATATTCTGTAGTACACTGTGCAGCTGATAGAGGGACATGTTCCACCATCGTGTTGTGAAAAATTTTTATATTTATTTGCTATGATTAGAAAAAAGGGGGAAAAAACAAAATTACGTGAACAACACAACACCATGATTGAACTTTTCCTGAAACAAAAATGAAAAGGAAAATGGAAAATCATATATAAATGCAAATAATCAATGCACAGTGCCCTACAGTATGAATATATTAGGACTAAGTTATTCAGAGATTTGGACAGCATTAGAGTCATTAATAGAAACAAAATTGTCCCCACTAATTCTTAACAGATATGAATATATTGTGCTTAGATTATTGATATCAGTTTTCTTATTCATTGTGTTTGTCCCTTGGTTGTGTATATGTATCATTTCAAGGAAATTTCTTTTATAATATCTTTTTTCTTTAGCAAGAATTTTTGCCTCGGTGAATCGAATGCTGTGTCCTGTGTCTATGAAGTGTTCTGATAATGCACAAGATTTTACAAACCTGCGGCAGTCGCTTTTATGTGAAGTAATTCTGCCTGACAAATTTCTAGATGTCTGACCTACATATATTTGATTACAGTTGTTGCAATTTATGGCATATACAACGTTATTATTTTCAAACGTGGAAAGTGGAGTCTTAGTTTTTGCATAAAGTTGTGAGACAGTTTTTATTTGTTTTTTGGCAAACCCTAGGTTTGGACTATCTTTGAAAACGTCTATTAATTTATCAGTTAAATTTTGAATAAAAGGAAGTGGGTAATATTTTATTGTTTGTGTTGGCTGACTGGTGTTTTCCTCTGTCGTTATATTATGGATTGTATTTAGTTGTACATGGATTTTCATTTGTGTTGCATAAAAACTAGATTTAGCACGTTTTGTTCTAACTAGTTAGTCACAACTACCCACCCTCTCTATATATGTATATATATATATATATATATATATATATATATATATATATATATATATATATATATATATATATATATATATATATATATATATATATATATATATATATATATATATATATATATATATATATATATATATATACATATATCCTTGATAGATGTAAAATAATTCTCTTGCAGCAAATCGGTAAAACGCATTTTGTTTTTTGCTCGTTTATCTCTTCAGTTCTGTCGTCGGATTCACAGTTTTCAATTCACGGTCTAAACATTTTAAAACTTACTAATAACACCTTACAGAAAGATAAATAACGCCACTGAACACCTTTAATGCGACAGTTCAAATGACTTAATAATAAAAATAAAATACCGACCTGTACTGAAAAACGCTTGGAAACCAGACTTTAATTGCACTATTGGGGTTAAATACCACCTGATGGTCCCTACTTACTACTTACTACCAGGCTACTTCATGACCATTTATCGTATGTCGGACTATACCCGTAGCCCTAAAACCCGCCCATAAATGAGCTGCCTAATAAACCTCTATTGTGTAGGCACGAGATTCTTTAGTACAATCTTAAAATGGTGCAGATATGGATTTTGTCCCCATAATAATAGAGAATGTTCACTTGATATTTTTGACGAAAAATAAAGTCGTTAAAAAACCATTTTTATGTTATTATATATTTATCTCTGATATTATTCATAATTATTAAAAAATGTTAAAAATTATATTTTTATTTTAATAATATGATAAAATGCATCTTAATTTTTTTATACAACTTACCTACTCTATATTCAGTTCTGTTTCACTATCACTGTCATCTTTGTCTATCGATGTCTAACAGAATTATTACAACGATTTTTACTAATTGCGAATTGAAAATATGAAGGGTGCAGACCATTTCGGATTAGATAAATAAGTTTTTTCTCAAACCTGTGCGATGACCGATTTCTAATGTATAAGCGGGGCCTTTTTTAAATGCTAACTTTGTATATATTACTCCACAAATAGGTGTGAAACCAGACAAAGGCGTATTTCAATTTCCTTGATAGAAGGTAGGATTTATAAAGGGAGAAGTTCGAAATTTTACCAATTTACTGATTTTTTTCTGTTTTTTCAAAATAAAATAAAACAGTAAAACGTAACAGACAAAAAGAAACTGATTTCAATTTACAAATGCCTCCCGGTGTTATTAACCCTGTCTGTAATTCAATGCTGAGCTCGTTCTTGTTTGAAGCGAGTTACATGTATCATTATCAGTGACGGATCGTAGTTTGCGGGGCCCTAGGCTAACTGAATTTAAAAAAGCTTAATTTTCGCTTTTTCAATTATTAGACTACAACGGTAAAAGAGGAAGCACAATAATTTTAAAGCAGAAAATGTATTGCAAAATTAACAAACGTTTTTGAAAACAAAATTCTTAAACAAGAAAAAATGAAATTCAAATAACCTTTCTGCATTTTACCGAAGCGTACTGGCAAATCAATTTTTAGCACAAGATGGATCGTTTTCGTTATAATTTATTTAATAGTTCATTCAACATTATTAAGCGGTATTTATTTTTCGTGTAGGTCATTATGGAAAAATACCTTTCACTTTCGCATCTTAATATATGAAGTGTCAAACAAATTTTAAGCACTGATTTCCAGAACTATCTTTAACATTTTGAAAGCGGTAATAAGATACATTTTTCTTGAAACATACAATCCAATCCAATTAATTCCTAAATTGACAACATTCACTATACAGCATTTCTCAATATCATTTTTATCGACAGACATTACTAATGTTAAGTACTACTTTACGATAACTGAATCTTTTTGCCCACATCTATAAACACTTGAATTGAAATTACGCGTCACGGCGCACAGCCCATTGCACCGCTCTTAGCCTGGTACCCTCCCTCGTACACAGAAATTGACATTCAGATTTCCCTTAGCCTGGCACATCGCACAGCAGCCCGATGGATAAGGGAACACTATTTATTTGCATGTTTGTAAGGGAAACAATTTGGAATAAAAATAGGCCAATATTATTATATAAAGTTTTTGAATCTTATCTAACAGAGACCAGGCACTAATATTTAATAATGTTGTTAGTAAAACAAATATTGTAAAGATGGGTATTACACAGGCAACAGTTTTAGGTCCCGTTCTATTTATTATATTTATCAACCTTTCACTTATGGAGATCAATATAGAAAGAACAATACTGTCGTACGCCGATGACACGGCGCTAATAGTGGCAGGTAATTTATTGAATGAGGCTAGACATAATGCTGAGAATGCTATTAAAATTGTTGAGAGGTGGTTTAATTCATTTTATCTTTCGCTCAATCTCAAAAAAACTAACTACATTTCTTTTTCACTTACTAATAAAAATAGGCTAACATTTAACTCTCTGAATATTGTAAGTGAATCGAATGAACATAACATAAATGGAGTAGAAAAATATTCGGGTATTATTATAGATCGACATTTGAAATGGGACAAACAAATAGAAAAAGTTGTAGGTGGGATTAAGGGATTGATTTATAAATTTTACTTACTTAGGGAGTTTTTAAATAGAGGATTACTGATTTCTGTTTACAAGGCAGTGATTGAATCTATTATTAGGTATGGGATCTTGGTATGGGGTATATTGTTCAAAACTATATTTTAAAAATATTAAGATTACTATACATCGCTACTCTACTCTGAAAATATCCTTAATTTATGTAGTCTGTATGTTTTATCTGTTTGTAAGTTTATGTGTTAACAAAAATTAAATACAGATATCTCATAAGTTTGAAACAAGACTGAATTACTTGGTTAAACTAACACCGCCTTCTTGCAATAATACACAATACCTCAAATCAATTTTGTATTTGGGACCAAAAATATTTAATTGTCTTATTATTTATTATATTATTTATTATTATTATAATTATTTATATTTGCAAATTACAATACGTATTTTGCTAAATTATTTTGAGTTTTGTATTTTTATTGATAGTGGTGATTTTTTCTGATTAATTTTGTGGGATGGGGGAGAGAATCACTATTTTTTTGGGATTATTATTTGGCGTTTTTTTTGTTTCTGGATATATTTTTTTCTTTTTATTTATATAGATTTTACTACGTTTTTTATAGATTCAATATCTTGTTCAGATGTTTCAGTTTTTAATTAGTTTTAGTTCAGTATTTATATATAATATATACTTTTTTGTGGATTGATTGCTGACTGTTACAAAGCTATAGATAAGAACTTTGTTGTCTTATTCATTTACTTATTAAGTAAATGAATTGTTGCAGATATATGTGTAAATTTTATTTTTCTAAATTGTTTTGTTTTTTTAGCCTATACGGGTATTTATTACCTAGATGCTACTATTATAATTTATTCTGAATTATTGCTGTTAATATTTAATTAATATTGTAAATTTTTTGTTGATTTTTTGAAATAAATTAAATTAAATTAAAGTACATTATTATAATGGTATTTTATTGAATAAATTATAAAAACGAAGGGTAAAATACTGGCAAAAAACAGGAAAAATATTATGTTTGTGGCACAAAAATTAATATATTATGTATAATTATAAGTTCAGGTAATCTGCATATTCTTAAAATAAATACATACAAAAAAAGTTTAGTTATTTTATACATCTTTAGTATCTAAGTCATGTAAAAATTTTAAATAAAACCAAAAAAAAAATATATAAATCCACTTTTTTAAGGAAAATAGAATAGGTACAGAAATACATTTTCAGAATTTGTGCCACATTTTTAAGTTATTCATCGGACTTTAACTATATCAAATTAGAAACCAGGCTGCTAAAAGGGTCTCCGCTCGGACCTATTTTCTTGGGGACCCTAGTCTACTAAGCCTAATGAGAGATACTCATATAAAAAGTATTTTATATTTGTTCTCTTTTCTAGACAATACGCCAGTTCTCGGAGACATGAAACATTACACAATTAGATGAGTTTAGTTTTATCAAAACTAAAAGTAACATTAGCCGAGTTTTATGGAAGAAATTTTTTTTTCTAGAAACTCTGTCAGATCTTTTTACGTTGGAACTTTTATAGGGCCCTGTCCCAGTTCAAATTTTGTAACAGAAGGCTTATCAAGTCTTTTAGATAACATCATGACTATAAAAAAATCATTTTGATCACTGGGAAATCCTAACGTGTTACGAGTGAAAGCTAGAAAGGTACAATGTTTTAATTTTGCATTTTATCCTCAAAACTATGCAAAAATTCACCATAGTTGTAGAATACTTTTTTCTTTGTTAAAAGCAATACAAATTTCTGATCGTCGAACTAGATGCAATTGACCATTTTAGGTCACGTGACTTTTACATATTTCTCTGAGGGGCAAATCAATGTCTTTTTGCTACTACATTGTCAGATTCTAATGTGTTTATATTGCATTTTTTTAAATTTGTATCGCCATTTCTTTACTCGAAATCTGGAAATATTTCCTATTTCATTTGTAGTGGTGATATTAAGTGCCAATATTTTCAAAAGCTCGAAAGTTTTGACAATGTTAATCATATGATACGTTAAAACAAAACTGACATAAAATAGGTTAAGGTGCCCCTCAGAGGACCTGTGGCTAACATTATTCTAAAATGTTCTATAGATAATTTTAAGTAAAGTAATGTAAAGGTTTTACAGTGTTAAAAATGCTTCCATACCAAACACTGTACGTTCAATAGAACCGGAGATATGAAGTCGTGAATTAGGGCTTAGTAATCAAAGTGATTCGTCGTGCGTTCTTTTTTTTACAATTGGGTTGCTTTATTTGAAATACATATAACTATCACAATCCTGCCGTGCTTACTTTAAAAAACCCGCAATTAAAAACTCCTTCAACGAAATTTACCACGAACAACAGATTCTCAGATTCGATCATGAAGGGTTGGAAATTAACTTCAAATAGATTGATGCCTATCACAACAACTATCTGAGAGCACTAGTGGAATTACTTTACTCTAGACAGTGTAAGTTCAAGCAAAGGGCAATGCGGTTGTCGAAAAACGCATCTGTAAAAGTAAACGAAAATTTTTCTGTTGACTGTAGAAATTTAGCTAATTAATTATATGAAATTGCTGTTTACTATCAAGTTTTGAGTGAAAAGTATGCAAATTCTGTAGTAAGTAAATGCTAAAATTAACCACAAGAAACTAGTTCAGATCTCATATTTAAAAAAATGCCGCATCCAAGGTAAGTAACAATTTATATATCTTCAGTTCTATTAATTGTAGAGTTCAGTAAGATAGCCTTTTTTCATTGTAACGTCTGCTTTCAATAACGGTTTATATATTTTTATCGCCTGAGGCACGGGGAATGTTTGCACGAGCAATATATAAAAAATAATTAACTTCAAGGGATTTTTCCATATTTTCGACCAGTTTTGAACGACTATATTGTATCGAGTTCTGTAAACAAATATTTTTATTATAAATATATATATATATATATATATATATATATATATATATATATATATATATATATAGCGAGTAACAAAAGTAGCGAAACGGCTAAATATCTCAGGTACCGATTACCTGAATTTGTAGAAAATATGTACACTTAGGTATGAAAGTATGCCGGATCCAATAACGTGTTCTACATTGCTGCCAAGTTTACCGTTTTTCTGTTATAAAAGGAAAATTACTTTTTTAATGGAATACCCTATGTTATATTACAGTTTTTGCGAAAATAGGGTTCTAAAATCCATAATTCTGGAATATTTAGACAATATTTTTTTGGAAGATGGATTGGACGTAGGGGTACAATAGAGTAGCCACCTCGGCCTCTGGACTTGACGCCCCTGGACTATTTTTTGGGGACGCCTTAAAAATGTGGTGTATAAAACTAAGCCCAATGACCTCCAGGATGAGCGAGTAGAAATCGAATGTAGATGAGCGAGTAGAAATCGAATGTAGATGAATCGAGGAGGCTGTCACTCTTTTTAATGTATTAAATGTTTTCCCACCTTATTTGGCGTACTGTCAGAAAGTACATGGACAACATTTTAATTTTGTCATTTGTTGTTTTCTCTTGCTAGTGCTTTGGTAGCAAGATGAGGAATTATTGTGCTTTCCGGTCTGCCAGAAGGTACAGCATATTTTACCTTTTCAGTTTTATGAAATGTGTACGTTAATTTTACCTAAGGTATTACTTTAAATCATGGATATTAAACCCTTATTTTCGCAAAAATTATTGACTTTCATAAAAAGTGTTCTTAGTAAAAAGTAATGGAATTTTACGCAGATTTTCGAAAAGTAATATAATATAGAGTGTTCCATTAAAAAGAAAATAATTTTCTCTTTATAACAGAAAAACGGTAAACTTGGCAGCAATGCGGAACTCGCCATTGAATCCGGCATAATTTTATACCTAAGTGTACATATTTTCATCAAATTTAGGTAAGCCATACCTGATATATTTCGCCGTTTCCTTACTTTTGGTACACGCTGTATTTAAATAAAGAAAGTAGTTATAGTATTTGTTAGCATATATTTAGAGATCTAGTGTAAAAAGTTAAACAAGGTACCTTTCTAACGTATTTTACAGTCTTCCTCTCTGAATTCGTGAGGACATTTTTTGATTCTCTTAATTTACAGGTATACTTAAATGAACTCATTAATTCATAAATCTCCCTATTTTTAATTGTATAATATTTATGTTGATTGTTTGTCTCTGAGGGTTGGTCTACAAAGCGACACATTAAAGGTGGTAATATCAAGGCACATCAATTTGTTCTTATTTATAGCCCTTAATTAGCGTACCCAGCCCTGGCTGTTATTAACTTGTCCGTTGGAATAATATGCTAAATGAACCATAAAAACGTCAGTTAATTAGAGCGAAGTCGCAAAAATATTTAATTATTCTCAATCCTCAAAATATTTCCCGTGACACGAATTTAATTTGTTCACTCCTGACGAAGAAAAGTTGAATCAGGTAATCTGATTTTAAGATATAGCAGATTGTTTTGACGTGAACATCTCTTCTTGATTAATCATACTAATTTAAGATGAAGAAACGTTATTTCTCTAATTAAGCTTGATTCGTGTTTTACTGACATCTTTCCAAAGAAAATAAATTTATATTTTTATATTGGCACAGCTAAAAAAAAGACATTTATAGAAAATACAAGCTTGTGAACAGCTAACGTTTTCGCACTCACTATTGTGCTAAAATGTTATTGTTAAGAAAATATATTTTGTTGATATTATAAATGCTCTAATTAAATGCAGTTTAAAAAGTTCTCTAAAAGAAATATAAGTTTAATCGATGTTCTTCATTGAAGCTTCTTCGAGCGTTTGATCAGCTGCAACCTTTTTTTAAGACTGGTATTTTCCAAAAACTCCTCTTTTGATCAGTTTTGAATTTTGTGGTTACGCATTGATAATATTTCCCTCTGGTCACTTAAAGCAACCAAGGTAACTGATACTTAGGCTTTAAGCCTTCCTCGTTTGCCATGGATAGAAGAAAATAGGGAAATAAAACACAATATACTTTGTTGGAATTTTTAATTTTCAGATCTTTAAAACAGACATTACATTTAATATATTATACTCTGTATTATCTTAGTTACAAACATAGACTTCTAGAAATCTTTATTACTAATAATACTGTAATTGTACTTAATTTATCCACAAATTTGACTTAAGAAGCGGACTTGTTAGGTTACTCATGGAGGGAACATGTAAAGCTTTTTATGGAGAAAATAGGCAAACTAATTTAAATTAACCTAGATACCCGAAGTGCAATATAAAAATTGTACATACAAATTTAAACTTAAATATGTTAATAAGACAACGGTTTCTTTGCGGTATTGGTTTATTTATGGGATTTATTGTATTAAAAATCTACCATTCAGAAATTTGCCGTTCAATTTATGATCCGCTTCTCTATTTATACTTTATACAGGGTGTTAGTAAATGAGTGCGATAAACTTCAGGGGTGATTCTGCATGAAAAAATTATGACAGTTTGCTATATACATGTATGTCCGCAAATGATTCATTTTCCCAGGGATGTTAAAATTTTTGTTAAAGTCTGACGATTTGTTTATTGCTCTCAAACCGGTCCAGATATGCCAATGAAATTTGATGGGTTTTAAGAGGTAGTTATTGCTAATTTTTTGACATGCAATTAAGAATTTTATATTCATCACTGGCGCGCATAGAAAAAAATAGTACGCCGTTGAAACATTTTAAATGAAAAATCATTTTTGAATTCCTCGTTCAATTTGCGACAAAAAATCTCTGTTGCCTTTTTTTTGTATGGGGCGCGGTTTTTATGCAAAAAAATAAAATCTTAACGCATATTTTTTATTTCTTTAATAGATCTTCTAATAGGCTACTGTCAACATTTATCTGATAAATACGAATATTTAAACGTCAAAGTAGCTTTTCTTCATTTTTAAGCTTTTTAGTTTGTATTAACACTATTGTTAATAAGTAATGCATTTTTCTTTTATCGAAAAGAATGGAAAATTTTACAAATGCGGAGTTGTCAGATATACATTTTGTTTATGGTCGAAGTAATGGAAATGGTCGGCGAGCTCGACGATTGTATGCTAAGTTGTATCCAGGACGAATACACGAAATACAATATTTGCTCGTCTTCACCAACGTTTGCGCGAAAATGCTACATTTAAGAAACAAACGGCTAACTGCGGGCGCCCTCGAGTTTTACGAACTGTGCAACTAGAAGAGGCAGTTCTCGGGTTAATTGCGGAGAACTTTACTGCATTTGAAATTTTTAAAGAACAGCAGTTGTATCCGTTTCATATTCAACGTGTGCAAGCGCTACTACCTAACGACTTTTTTTCCGTGCCTATCTTTTGCCAATGGATTCTTCATCAAAGCGTTTAAATTCCAAATTTTTTAAATGGCGTTTTCTTTACTGACGAGGCTACTTTTGGACGACAGTGTATATAAAATTTCCTGTCTCTATATGCAATCACTTACATACAGTATATCCAAATCGTTGGATATAAAAAGGGGGGGTACGGAAAATTGGCCTGCTCGATCACCGGACTTAAACCCTCTAGATTTTTGCATTTGGGGTTTTCTTAAGTCATTAGTTTATTCCACTCCCGTCGAAAATGTTGACGATCTGAGGAGTCAAATTATAGCCAGCTGTGAGACAATAAGAAATACACCAGGAATATTCGCGTGAATACGACGATCAATGAGGCGAAGAGTTGAATCTTGTGTCAAGTCTGAGGGAGGTCATTTTAAACATTTGTTCTAGCTTTACGCCTGTTTAAAATTTTATTATTGTTATTTTCTGTTATTTTTCTGGTTTAATATTATTGTATTAGATAGTTCTTGATAATGTATTATAGAAATGAAAAATACGCGTTAAGATGTGTTATTTTCTTTGCATAAAAACCGCGCTCCCACGAAAAGAAAGATTTTTTGTCACAAATTGAACGAAGAATTCAAAAATTATTTTTAATTTGAAATGTCTCAGTGAAGTACCATTGTTTAATATAAAATTCTAAATTGAATGTCAGAAAATGCGCAATAACTAACTCTTAAAACCCACCAAATTTCATTAGCATATCTCGACCGGTTTTAGACCAATAAATAAATCGTCAGATTTTAACAAAAGCTTTAACACTCCGTATCTCGGAAAACGAATCATTTGCGGATATACGTTTATATAACAAACTTTCATTTCACTTATATACTAACTCCAAATACAACAGTTCTAATCTCACTACACCACAACTTGTTACGTTCTGGACGCGCGTTTCGCTAACCAAGTTAGCATCATCAGCAGATGGTATAAACTAAAGTAACTTATCCTAACCGAGACTATTTATTTTATAGGTAAACGTGGTCACACTTGGTTGAACCCGACTGCACCGTCTTCTGTCTTTATTTAGTGCTTTCTTACCACATTTAACTATCTCTATACTCTCAAATGCATCCAATATTCTATTATTAGATACATTTTTAATTTACTTAAGATTATTTATTCCTATTTGGTGATTGTTTTCCAAAGCATGTTGGGCAACGCTTGACTTTTCTGTTCTTCCATATCTTAAATGTGCGATGTATTCTTTAAAACGAATGTTTATGGAGCGTTTAGTTTGCCCAACATATTTTAGAGCGATGTCATTACAGCTAATTTCGTAGCTGCTACTCCTCTCCTTCAAGTCGACTTTGTCTTTAGGGTTTCCAAGGAGATTTTTCAAACTGTTCTCCGTTTTTTAGGCTACTCTAAAACCTACGTTTTTAAATACTTTTTCGAGACCTCTCGTATATCTGGGATCATATGTGATTACTGTGAACTTATTGGGAGTCTCAGGTGCTTGAAGAGTAGTGGCATCTTTTAACATTTTCTTATGCTTATGTCTATTTACTAATTTATGTACAAAATTATCAATATATCCATTACTTTTAGCTATATTTTTAATCCGATTCGTTTCATTGTTAAAACGTTCTTTACTTAATGGAAAATTGCCTAACCTGTGAGTTAAGAAATGAAATGCTGCCATTTTGTGTTGACGGCAATAAATGAGTCGGATGTTATATACCTATCAGTATTAGTAAATTTCCTAAAAATATCATATTCTAATTTATCGTTATTTCTAATTACTAAAGTGTCAAGAAAACGTAATTGCCCATTGTTCTCCTTTTCGTACATAAAATTAATGGAAGGATATTTATTGTTTAATGTTTATAAGAAAGTGTCCAAATTTTCTGTTGTAGTATCAAAAATAGCAAATATATCGTCTACGTATCTATACCATACCCTTGGAAAATATCTGAGTTCTGTTTTGAATTGGGTTTCTAATCTACCCATAAACAAATTTGCAAGGAACGGAGATAAGCAATTGCCCATTCATCAATAATTTCTTTCTTTAAATTATTAAATTCAAGGAGTTCCTTTAGGAACTCTAAAGCTAGTGGTATGGGTATACTAGGTAACAATGAGGTTACATCAAAATATATTATAATTTCGCCTTCTTTTAAGTGAACAATCTTAATTATTCTAATGAGTTAGTAGCCTCAAAGTTATCGTACGAGATATTTAATTTGCTTAATTCTTCTACTAACCATTTTGAAATATTGTACGTTGGTAATCCAACAGCTGAAATAATGGGTCTCATGGACTTCCCAGGTTTATACATTTTGGGAAGGCAATACAGTTTAGATAACTGTGGGTTACTATGTGTTAGTTTCAATTTTCGTTTATCGGACACAAGATTTTTACACTGGTTTAAGGTACTTTTTACTTCTGTTATCATTTTTGATAACGGGGTTTTCTCAATTAAATCGTAAAGACCAGTTTTAATCAAATTGTCTACTTTTTCAAAATAATCTGTTTGGTCTAGTATAACACAACCTTATTTCTTTTGTCAGCTTTTAGATAAAAATATTCTTTTTCCTTCAGTCCCTGGATAGCTTTAATATTTTTACGAGAAACATATTTTGACTTGTTGTTAACAACGTTTTTTGAGATTTGATTTCTGTAAGCCTCTCTAATAAATCCCTTAGTTGACTCTGGCACGTATTGAATGTAACTTTCGATATTCGCTATAATAGTTGGTAAACTATTTTTTACTGGAGGTTCTGCAAAATTCGAACCTTTATTCAAAAGGGTGATTTTTCTATCATCAACGGACGATCTTCTCGACTTCCGAAGAAATTTGTTTTTGTGGTTTCAACTTTCCTTCTACGAAATTAGCTATAATGACTGCTATCTAAAATATGTTGGGCAAACTACACGCTCCATAAACATTTGTTTCAAAGAACACATGACACATTTAAGATACGGAAGAACAGGAAAGTCAAGCGTTGCCCAACATGCTTTGGAAAACAATCACCAAATAGGAATAAATGATCTTAAGTTAATTAAAAATGTATCTATTAGTAGATTATTGGATGTATTTGAGAGTATAGAAATAGTTAAATTGGGTAAGAAAGCGCTAAATAAAGACCGAGGGCCTATTCCTTATAATCCCGTCTATTGCTAACTTGAGAACGGTGTAGTCGGATTAGGATAAGTTATTTTAGTTTATATCATCTGCTGATGATGCTAACTTGGTTAGCGAAACGCGCGTCCAGAACGTAACAAGTTGTGGTATAGTGTGGTTAGAACTCTTGTATTTTGATCTATCTTGCACCACAGGTTCCAGTGTTAGGCAAGGCCCATTAACTCTATAGGTTGCCTCGAGCGATCTTGACCTATCCCAAGTAGGTGTGAGCGATCTACGTCACTCGGCGACCGGCTTGCTTTAGCACGGCATTGTCCATATCTCTTCTGGTTGTATTTAATTACATATATTTTTTTTTTTTGTTCAAAATTGAAACTTTTTTGTTACAACAAAATACAGCCTTTAAGATATAAGTTATTATAATTTTAAACTTATGTTTAGAGATGTTGGTTCAAATTTTAACCAAGTTTTTTTGCTGAGTGCGTTTCAAAAAGTTCGCATCGTATTTGAAAAAATATGATGTATTTTTAAAGTCTCACAAAATATTCTTGTAAAAAGTTTTAGCATGACAAATAGTTGAATACCTTTAGAAAATGTACATTTGTTTATACAAGGTGTCCCAGTAGTGTGTTCTCGGTTTTGGTGATAATGGTTAGAGATACAGAAAAAGTTTAAATATAAATATTAGCATATAGGATGACTTATATACCTACTTAAATAGTTTTTCATATATGAAACACCCTATATTTTATTACATATTTGAATTTTATCTAAAATTCTACGTCTATTTCATATACTGTCCACAGGCCTAATTTTGAACAGCTGTAGAGTCTAAACTAAACATTTCAACATAGAACAAAACGGTTTGCACTTTCCTGATTTAGTTTTTAATAGTCTACCATACATTTTTCTCTATTTCTAACCGGTACCAAGATATCAACAGAGAACACGCTATGGAGACACCTTATGTATATTATAAGTATTTTTCATATTTTATTAACTATAGGCATACTATTTGCAGTAAACACAATTATTTAACTGTTCAAATATTTCAAAAAATACTCTGAAAATACATAACTGACAACTATCGCAACGAAAACGTCAAACTGAATAAGCAATAAACTGGCCGCCTTGTCAGATCGGGTCCCCAGTCGATGCCATGACCTCCGTCTCACCCACGCGTCCCTTTCGCCCGATAGCTGCTCTTCGAGGTAACCTTAGAGTTAATGGGCCTTGACTGTTAGGAACTAACACCCTGTATAAAGAAAACTGTGGATAGTATATCAAGATTTGAATTTACACTAAAAAGTTAGCATATTGCACAACGAGTGTCTGAGGGTTTATAATGTGATCTGACGACACTTTTCCCTTATTTATAACATCAATTTTTACTACAAATATTGTTGATAATTATGGTATTTGCAAAAATAAGCTTCTTGGTGAGGGATTATCTGTGCCTTAACACATTGCCATTTTGTTTGTTATGACTTCCTTTAAAAAAATGAGCAATAGAAGAAGAAGAAGATAGTTTATTTGAATCCATCTAAAATTGTTAGTATATGTTATGGGAAAATCCAAATTAAAAAGAAAAATACATTGTTTCCAAATAAAAGCAATTAATTGGGACGCGAACGTCAAAGCTTATGTTTATATCTGTAACCAGCCTACATCTAGTATTTTTTTACTTTTTTTGGTATTTCGTCGGTATAATTCAGGAAATTCTAGTAGATGTAACCTGTTCAGTATATTGTGGTGTATTTTAGAAGATTTAACAAGAACTTTGGTTTTTTCGACATTTATTTGATATGTCTGATAAAACTGAAGTTTAGTTACAAATCTTCTTTACTTGAGGCTAAAGTTTTAAAAGGTGAAAGTAACCGTAATTCCATGCCGAGGGTGTTCTGTTAAAAAAGTAGATTTACAAATATGAGGTAATTTTGGAGTTAGCAGTTTACCTTCGTGAAATAAAGGCCTCTATATAAAAGTTCCGTGAGGCCGGGTTTCTGTGCTGCTTGCAGAAAAGATCCAGACGCCGTAAAAACAAAGATCCTATATTTGCTTCGGAATTCTGTTTGATTTGTTTATACTGGTTATACTCGTACTATTTGCCAATGCTTGCACTAATAAACCAAATGGTCGTTATTATGGACGTAAAACCTGTACCGGTAGTATAGCACACCCAATGGATCTAAATACGCAATGAAAGAGAGTGGCATGACAAAAGTAGGCCATTTCCATAGATATGCAGAGTTGCAGCCAACCGCGAATGAATAACGCACAGTTTCTATCGTTACTCGCCTTCTTTTCATAGACTCAGATTCGTGTGCCCAACTTTAGATTAAACGAACAGTCGAAGCTAGAATGGCTAGAAAAACATCGGAAGATACCTTGAAACTTATTTAGAGAATGGAAAGAACTGATTTCAGTAGGTCTCTCAGTGGTAATCGAAATCTTAGTTTTCTTCCAGTACCGAACAATATGTTATACAGAAATAAATAAATAATATAATATTTTTGAACAACCTTCCAGACCCCCACCCCAGGTCCAATATTAGAGACTAGTATTTTTTTTAGGTTTGAATATTTTTTAGATCGGACGACAATTGGCTGAAAAATTAAGAAAATCCTAAAATGGAAGGTAAAAAACCTTATCTATTTCAATATGTGTTTACATTTATTTCTAAATGACATTTAATATGACTTACTAAAATACAAAATATGTTTTGAAATATTTTATCGGATTTCTTACACATCAAGGAGAAAAGAGGTCTTAAGCAAAGAAAAGTAACTTTAATGATGGAAACTTTTGAGATACAATTCTATTGACTGCGAAACGCTTGAATATCCCGTTTCTTCGTTATTCGTTACCATTTATAATATCAACATTCCTCTTTGTTGACGAGATCTATTTTTTGAAATGTATTAAAATATCAAAATATACGAAAACATTGAATTAACGGTCTGCACACTGCAACAAAAATTGCACTTTGGACTAAGACTAAGATACAGTGTGATAACATTAATTTCTAAATGACAAGTAACCAAGAGTTACATTATGTTAAGCAAATTTCTAAGAATTGAACTCATTAAGAAGAAAATATTAAGCAAAAAAATTTTATTGTGAAAATATTGGCTTTGTATAAAACACTCGAATAGCCAGTTTCTGTTGTACAGTACTTACAATCACGCACGTAGCCAAGGGGGTCCTAGGTACCTGGACCCCCCCCCCCGGAACTTTGAAAATATATTGTTATAGACATGCTTCCTACTAATTTTCCTGAGGTGTAAAATTTGGACACCCCCCCCCCCAAAATGAATTTCTGGTTTGGACACCCTCTAATTGAATTTCTGGCTACGTGCCTGCTTACAATTTACGTTATGACAACTGAAGGGGTTGGAGCAAAAAGGGTATAATTGCATCCAAATTACTTTTGAGAAAAATGCTTCCAAACATGTTTGCTATTTCAAAATTCTGCCTAGAAGATAAATGTATATAGCAAATTGGAATAGAATTCTAACACTCATAGAAAGTTGTTGGCAATGTTGCTAAATATAGTAAAAAAACTGATTTTACAAAAAAAGTGATTTTGAAGCACTTATACCAGTTTTGCACAAATACATAAATTCATTTAGCTGAAGTTAACGAGACTCAAGACAAAAAATATGAAAAATTTTTATTTACTAATTAAAACAAAAGTTGAAAATAATATAATATATTAGTCATAATCGGATGTTAGCTCGTCATCTTCATCTCCTTTATCGATGTCTACGGTGAACGAGAACTGGGCCCAGGTGCTACTGTTAAAGGCATATTTTTTTCCCGTTGGTTCTTTTTTTTAACATCTTCATGTTTCATGTTTTTATAAAATTCATAAATAAGTCTGGCTTGAACTCAAACGAAAATGCCTCATTGTCTTTATCATATTTAAAATATGTTATATCTTTAAATTTTATCGGGTGTCCCTCTACATCCTTTTTAGGATCTTTTATAATTTTATTTAGGTTTTTAAAACAGAAAAACATCTCACTGGTCATGTTATGAACCATACATTTTTTGTTTGAAGCTGCAATCACTTCCCTCCAGTGGCATGGAATAAAAACTTGGGGATTCCTTTTTTTATTCTTCTCAATTAGTGCGAAATCTCGATCACATTCCATGTAGGTGTGTCCTGGCTCAAGGAATTTATGGTGAATTTTTAAATGTGGTTGGCCTTAACTATGAACATAAACAATTTACAAATATTTTTGTTTTGTCCCCCACATGAGGCACTATAGGCTACTATTTTTGTGATATTAGGTAGGAGGGACTTCAAAAAATGCATGCTTTTTGAGCCTTTCTCTGGTGCAAGTCTAAGTTAACTCTGGAAACGCTCACTTCGTTTTCATTATTTGAGTTTTTTATTATATTGTTCAGATTGTCATGTATCACTATGGGGCTTATGGAATCTAAGGTTAAATTCTGTATTAAACACGTTTCGATAGTAAAATAACTTTACCACTGGTTTTTGCTTTTCAGTGCAAAGTTCTTTATATAAAGAAAACATCTTTGCAACATTAAGATCTGATGAATGTTCACATTGTCTTTTCGGGAGTAGTGACTTTTATATTTAGAAAACATTTTTATGTGTTTTATAACCATATTTCGGGTATTTTCATTCATTTTGTTTGCGCTTGACGTTTTTCCTCACTAATTTGTCTCACATATACCGAATCTGTGTACTTTTCCACACACACTGTAGTAAATCGCCTATTGCTTATATCAAGCTTTTTAAGGAAAAATGCTTTGCAAACTCGCATATTTGAGAACATAATTTTGGTAGATAACCTACGGTTATTTTCAGCGCTTTGTTTCCTTCTAACAACTTCACTTTTTGTATGCAAGAAGCTAAGAACGCTGTTTGCAAGTCATATGTAGGAATCATATAAAACTTATCAAAAAAAGGCTTATCTTTCTGGTTCGGAAATTTTGCTACAACTATACCTGCATGTATGTTCAAAATGTCTAAGGTTTCTTTGTGGGCGAATTTTTTCTTTGTGTGCTATATACATCTTTCCATCAGTTCTGAGTCGCTTTTTTCATTCCTCTTCCACAAACTGAGATGTTTTTTCTACGCTTTCTTGTTTTACTTCACGTAACGTACTTATCATCGGTACTTATTGAATTAGACTTATTACTAGGGACATAATCGTTACTTTCATCAGGATCATAAGGATCTAATTCAGAACCATTTTCATCTAAAAAATAAAAACCATAAACAAAAAAAATTTCTTTAGTCTATTTTCCCATACCTTTGTTGCTTGCAACACAGCCAACATTCCAAATTACATAAAATTAAGACTTACTTTCTTTTAAAAACAGGTCATAATACTCAAAACATTGCACATAAAAATACGCTATTATTTGTTTACAAGTGACAATAAATCAAACTGACTCAGTGCAAAAACGGTACAAGTGCACTTATATCTATTCTGCTCTCTAGATTATTGTCGAATCACTAAGTGGGTATTTATAATCACCCACAAATGGACGTAGTAGTAGCGAGATGTAGTTATACACGTTTTACCTGGATAAAATACACATTTAAGTTTCATCTTACACACATAAACCAAAAAATTAAAAAATGCCACTTATACCCTTTTTGCTCTAACCCCTTCAATTCCTTTTTGGTTTTCACCACGTTATTTCTAAAAATTTTTAAACATTTAGTACTACAAATTGTATTGTATAACACAATTTTATAAATTTTCAAAACAATTTCTTATCACACGCTTTTATTAGTTTCACTTGTATGTAACTAACTGTTTTTTAAACAAATTTAGGAAGTTGATTTTAACCTATTTCTATTTGTCGTATCGATTTGAAAATTTGTGTATGTAATTCAGATATCAATAGAATAATTTGGTACCATCAAGTTGATCGAATCAGCTCGATGGTACCACTGGTGCGAGCTAGTAAACCCCTTTAATTTGGGCTCATTTGGTTTATTTTGACGAATTCAATACAGTACCAGTAATATATTAAAGATATTTTAAGGCTAAAAATAAAATAATAATAATAATAAAAAAGCTAGAAAACACGCTGTTTTCGGTAACGTACTAAAAAACACAATACAATTTAAAATATTTTGTTACAATATATGCATTTTAACCTTGGCAATTCAATGACTTAACTCTTTGCGCTTTGCAACAAATAAAAGTTTGGCGGCATTCTATAAGACAATTCGTCAATATGAAGTACGGGAAAGAGAATCTTATCTCATACTAATAAGAGGATTTATCCTAAGATCTTCAGAAAATCTTAGAACGGGGGGCGAAAAATCTTATCTACTTGAATTTTAGTAAGATACATTGTGTTTTTTGTTAATTTTTAATTTACAAGTAACGAAGATTAACAATATCTTTGCAGATTTCGAATATAACTCATTAAGAAGAAAGTGATCTTAAAGGAAATCGCATTAATTAATCGCATTAATGAATTAAAGATATAATTCTTCTTTTGTACAAAACACTTGAATATCCAGTTTCTTTTTTATATTTCTTACAATTTACAATATCACAATTCCTTCTTTACAAATTTTTAAAACATTTAGTACAGCAACATACAAATATTATATTACACCATTTTATCAAGTACCTTCGATCCATTTCTTAAAATATATTTTAGCACGAAAATGTAAGAGAATATTAAATTAACTCTCTGCACTCTGCAATAATATTTACTTTGGATGGCGTGCCAGAAAGCAATTCGCCAATATGTAGTCCAGTACGGTGCATTTTATATTGGAACCTCTTTGTGGCACTCTATACTGATTTCTTTTGAATGCTGTGTTTTTATTTTATTGCTGATTCCACCTAACTTCTATGTTCTCTAATTTTAATCACTATTGGTATGTATTAATGTTAATGAATATAGTAACAAAAAGATTCCCAGGTTAGGTATAGGTTTGCATTAAGTTTTCTATTTTTCCTTCAGGATACAGAGTATTCATTTTCTACGGCCTCATGGAGGGTTGGTTTTTTTCTCCAGTGGTAGCCAATATATTTATGGAATGATTCGAAACCTATAAAATCGAAATAACCCGGGCTTTGGAAGGATATGTTGAAGAAACCTTTTATCACTTTAGATAAAAACGATAAAGAGCTCCTAAATAGTTTAAATATATACGCCCAACTATAAAGTTCACTTCGGAGATAAAACAAGATTCATGTTTCCCCTTTCTTAATGCTCTCGATAAAAGAACTGATAACGTTATTAAGACCTGTTTACAAAACACATAACCACACGGGATAGTACCTCATCCAGAAATGTACAACCATTCTGTACCTACAAAGCAACAATTTATAAATATTCTATATAAACGGACATTGGCTATATGCACCGACCATCCCTTCTTAGACGCAGAAATCAGCGATATTAAAGAAGATCTCATGCAAAATAGTTATAATAATGAAAAGTTGATTTTTAACAAAACTTTCAAATGTTACGAGAAGAAAAATATGTCTGAAGACCCAACCACCAATCTTATAAAAGAAGATAAGAGGATTTGTCAAATCAAGGGCACTTAAAATAGCATTTATATCCGGAAATACGCTAACGAACTTCTTGATTAAAATCAACTCAAATTTAATTAGTGACAAAAAGAATTTTATTTATCAAATCCCTTGTGAATTCCACATAGGTCGAACAAAGCGAACTCTTGAAGTGACATCAAGATCGGGTATTGTCGAGCATGCTTGATCTAAACACCACAGAATACAGTGTTCCGAGACCAAAAATATACAGTAAAAGCAGCATTAGAGAAAAATAAAAGACAGTTATTGAATATAATAACCTCCTGTTTAGCCAGCCAAGTATTGAAATGCATTATATTTGACGACCGTTACTTGGCTTTCTCAAGCTTTTTGATTCTTTAAGGGGCTTTAGGAATCATTGGGTACACCTATAACTGTAAATAATATGTAAAAACAGCTCGTCTAAGATTAGCTTTCTAGTTTGCGCTTGATAACGACTAGAGATACTATTCTAGATATTCTTAAATATATCGGAAAAGAAAAGACATTTGTATAGAGCGGGCCTTCAAGCCAATAAAAGTAAAAGATAAAACAATTGCAAAACTAAAAGTTATATTTCACTATCCCTGATAAAACGGAGGATTTGTAACGAGGACAGTTTCGGGTAGAGCCAATTAGCCCTTTTTCTCAGTTATACAATTCTTTTTTAAGTGACAACGAAACCATTTTTTTAGTTTAAATTAATCACTAATCGGTTTTCTATGTACATAATTAAGTGCTATAGTTTAAAACATTTATATTTACATTATCTTTAAGTGTACTCTTTCCCTGTTAAAAAATGCACAAATAAGTTGAACCATGAGTATGTATATATCATGTTAGATCTAAATATATATTTGTGCATACAAGACATATTACATTTAAACAGGTACTGTTTAAACATTTAAAACTTAAGTTAACTAACTATTGAAATAGTTACTTGTTCATTAGCGCATGGGAAATGGCTATTTACATATTTGTTTTGTTAAGAGAAGCCCTATTTCCTGTACTGAGTGTGAAAAAGTAATTTTATTCCAGTCAGAGCCACAAGAAAATAGCAATCGGCTTTTATCAGGATTAGATATTTCGGAATTTGTTGATTTTTTGAGATATATTGTTAAGCTTACCTTAAAAAACATCGATTACAACAAAAACATTTTTGAATGAATCACTTCAAAAAAATGTGTTAAAAAATTTCATGCAAAATGAACAGTATTATATTAATATATAATTAACGATTTTTTTACTTTAGGTTTTTAAAGAATTCATTTAAAAATACATCTTAATATAACATTATTTTTATCTTTTTCAGCTAAAAAAATGTCAAACGAATAATCGGATATTAATAACATCTGATATTTCATGATGAAGTATGCCTTTATGAATCGTAGTTGCCAAGTACAATTTTGATTTTTCTGAATAAAATGTAGAATTATTTTAAAGTTTATTATGCCTGTCACTAATTAAATCGCCACAAGGTTTAGCGCTGAAGCGCTTAGGTATCACTGTAAAACCAACCATAAACCCATAACCACAAATACCAAAAACGGTTCCTCGAATAAAATTAAAACTACCGCTAATGTTATATATGGGTAACCCCCGGCCCCGGCCCGGATCCGGCCTTCCACCACCTCCGATCTGGTCTGCGGGAGTATCAGAAATTTCAAAAACGCGCAAAAAAGTTAAATATTTAGAACACATAGATGACCTTGAAGCGCTCCAAGCCATGCGTTATGAATAACAGACGGCTACGAGCGGTCGCATCGTATATTTGCGGACGATCCAGACACTCGATTCGAGAGTATTCTAGTTGCTTATTGCGGGCAATATATAAACCGCTCAGCGCGCGTGTCAACTCATTACTTCTTAACAACTAATAAGAAAAGAAGCGGGAAATATTCAAGCAGATTCAGCTCAAAAGAAAAAAATCTATCAAGATACCTGGTTTAAAAAAGCAGAAAGTGGAGAATGTCGTCAATTCCAAAACAAATGAACTGTTTAATACTTTCGTATCATGCACAGTGGTAAACCTATGTGTTTTTTGGGCATTGAAACAATTTCTGTTTAAAAGAATACAATATGAAGCGGCATTACTCCAGCAAGCATTTCGCTCAACATAATTTACTTACGGGTCAGTTAAGAAACGATAAAATTAAAAAACACAGTACAGATTTAAGGAAAAACAAATGTTTCATTAACAAAGATCAAATCTAGACAGTGTTGTTAAAGCTAGTTTTATAGTTGGTTCCAAAATAGCGAAAACATCGAAGTCATTTTCTTAGGGAGTGTTTGTTAAAGAGTGTCTAGTAGATGCTGCAGAACTTTTGTGCCCAGAAAAGAAAGAAAGAGAGAAATAGAGCTTATCGTGACGTACTGTTGTTCGACGTATGATGGCGAGTGATATCAAAAAAATATTGACTGATAGATTGGCTGGTTTTCAAGCAAGTTGTTAGTTATTTTTATACGAGGTGTTACTGGCTTTACGGCCACTACAAGTGACCATTACTGGAAAGATATTTTTGCCGAGATGCAAAAGTACTTTTCAGCAATATGGTTTGCAGTGGTGTAAATTAGTTGGAGTGTGCACAGATGGTACGCCTTCAACCGTCGTTTAACGAAAAGGTTTTATCGGAATTCTGAAGGAAAAAGCAACCGCTATGAATGTGAATGTGAAAGAAACCAACAAAACTTGCGGTCTGAGTCTATTCGTCTGAAGAACGTTATGTGGTATTAAATACCATCAATTTCATTAGATCCCGCGGTTTTAACCATTGCCAGTTTAAAGCATTTTTGGATGAACTCTTCAGATCACGATGATGTGAAATACTATTGCGAACTAAAGTGGCTAAGCGAAGTAAAAAAACTGTAAAAGTATGTAATCTATTGCTAATCCATTTTAGGAAATAGAAGAGCAACGAAGCCTCAGTTAAAGGAGAAAATTCTGAAAGAGATTGCTGAAAATCTCTCTAATAGTGTAAGAAAGCTGTCGGTCCAAGTTTAAACGACAAAGTGGGGTTGTTCATGAGACCCTTCGAAAACAACTGCTACATGTCATGTGTCCCGCTAATTATTTCGCAAGAATCAATTTCGCAAATTGGTTTTTACAAGCATTTACACAAAACTCAAATTTTGCTATTAGTGTTTTGTTTACGAACGAAAACCCCTTTCAACCGAGACGGAGTAATATATTTCCATAATATGCATATCTGGTATAAAGGAAATTCCCATGCAAAGCACCGACAAAGGTTACTAGTTAAAGCACGGGAAGGGAATATATATATATATATATATATATATATATATATATATATATATATATATATATATATATATATATATATATGCGTTTTCATTCCGAGTGTACATCCGTTCACTACTATCGTTCTGAAAAGAACAGTTGGAAAATTAGAAATCAGATGTAGTTTATGCACGGCGGTTCACCGCCTATTTCAAGAATAGGTCGAGGTGTGCCTGTTTTATGGTCACATACGTTGCCTGACATGACTCCATTAGATTTCTTTTTATGAAGAAATTTAAAGACACTTATATATTCGACGCCAGTTCACAAGAGGGAAGATCGGATAGAAAGAATAACACACCATTGCATCAAAATTCGAGACAATCATAGAACGTTATTGCAAGTACAACTAAAAAACATTCGTTGAATAAGGAAATGTATAGACGTAGAGGGCGCCCATTTCCAAAATCTGCTTAAGTAAACAAGAATAAGCAATGGTTTCATGTTTTTAACATTCTTGCATTAAAGGTATTTCTGAAATATCAAAACGATTCAGTGTTAGGTACTTTCTATAATTTAACTTTTACCTGTTCCTCTTAAACTACCAATGCTTACGGTGCACTTCGGTTTGGAAAAGTATCAGAATGAATTCTTCTTGCCTCCAGACACCGGCTCAGGGCTTGTCTATAAGTTAAGTGTATATGAGCATTAGTGGGATATAATAATTACAAAGTTAAATATATGTTTAATTGCGAATTATTAGTTATGATGTTTTTCCACTAATTATTATCTTTAAATAAGTTATGTTAATAACCTTGATTATTAAGTCAATACGTGTTAAGAAAACGTGATTATTGGGATTAGACCGGGTCAGATTGAAATCACTATCTGACATTTCGCCCTCAATTGCACAGGACACCTTCAGGGATCTCTACTTCACAAGATCTGAGCACTGAATTAATTCGGAAAGATTCAGTCAGGTTTTTATAACCATTGTATGCTCCCCAAACCGTGACTCTGTGTTAAGAATGGTTTCCATGTGTGATGTAGTATCTCTATTGAAAATTTTTGTATGTTTCAATTTTCAACAGATTCTCTAATGTTTCGTTTATAAAATACTGGAACCGACGCTAGAGCCTGGTTTCTTTTAAATTTATAATATGGCCAGTGGTATGCTGGTGTTCAGCTGCAGCAGATTGAGCAGTTTATTTCTTTTTAATACATGGTTTATGTTCCTTGAATCTAATGACTATTGAACGTCCTGTTCCTCCCACATACATTTCTCCACAGGAGCAAGGATTTTTTATATACTCCTTTTGTTTGGAAAGGTATAACATCTTTCGGGGATCACAAGCATTGTCTACTCTTCTTATGTGTATTGAAGAGAGTACATATGTAGGAACAAGAACACTCTCTAACGGAAGCTCCTTATCATTCTTCTTTCGAGGAGTTGTATTACTATATATTTTAATTGGAGTGTAATATCTTCAGTGCAATAGTCATTCCTTCTCACAGCTTCGGTCAGTTTCGATGTTTCCGATGTTAGGGGGTCTTGATCAGAAATCGAAATAGCTTCAAAACCCAATGAGTTAATAAACGATTTCTTTTTGGCTGGATGGTGGTGCGAATTCGCATTTAAGGATCCATTTGTGTGCGTAGGTTTTCTATATACAGAATATCGTAATGTACCATTTTCTTTTATTTGAACAAGTACTTTTAGAAAGGGAATCGATCTACTAGATTCAATTTCCATTGTTAATTTAATATTAAATTTAATTCTGTTGTTGTCGATTAAGGTGGTCAAGAAATATAAAGAGATTTTCCACTCCATGAGGCCAAACAACAAAAGTATGATCTACATATCTGAACCAATCTTTTGGTTTTAGTGGCGCGGATATTAAAGCAATATCCTCTAAGAGCTCCATAGTTATATTCACTGCCATAGGCGATAGAGGATATCCCAAAACTGCCCCTGAGGTTTATTCATAAAAATTTCCTATAACAATAAAATATGTGGATGTAAGAAAAGCTTCTAATTGGTCTAATAAGTTATTATTAAGATTATTGTGTTCCAATATGTTTGATAGTGGAAATTGAGTCGTTAAGAGCAACGTATGTGTATAATGATTCTGCATCGAAACTGGCAAAAATATCTTCGAGATCCAACTGGATTGCCTTAAGTTTTTCCATGAAATGTGCATGTTTTTTAGGTATGTTTAAAAATTTAAATAGATTCTTTAACCTTTCGTTTCTAAAATCCTGGAACCGGCGCTAGAACTTTGATTTCTTGTTGGTTCAGGTACAGCAGATAAAATAATTTGTTTCTATTTAATACACCATTCATGTTCCTTAAGTCCAGCTCTGTTTCTGTTTCTTTTACATACACTTCTCCACAAGAGCAAGGAATTTTATATGCTCGTTCTGTTTAAAAAGTATAACATCTTTCGGGGATCGCAAGCATTGTGTAATCTTCTAATGTTTATTGAAGATTGTATATATGATGGACCGCCGAATTAATTATCTTATTTTATCTGTAGTGTCATGTATGTAAGAAAGATCAACACTACCTAATGGTGGCTTCTATCCTTTTTCCGCGGAGTTGGATTACTATAGCTTTTAATTGATCAAAATGTCTATTTTGCTGCTTTATTTTCGGTATCAGTTTTAGTGGGCTTTACCCAATCTATATTTTAAAGTCTTCGAGGATAATAATTTTAAAGAAAGGAAATTCAAAGATTAGGAAATAAATCTAAGCCGAAAAAAAGTTGAAGTATTGGTTATAGGTATGATCTGAGAATTGCTGAGGATTGCGATTGACGTCATTAATAAATGAAGTGCAAGTTTTGAAGACTAGCTTAAGACACAGAATATCGGATGTATTCAGAATGGGGAAAACTAGCTCCCGATGGATTAGCAAGCTTCGATTATGTAGTTATGGAGCCTAGGGCTAGACGTGCGAGTTTTTGCAGACGCGTCCTTTAGAAATAAATAAATGGTGACTGAAAAAAATAATTCTTCGGCTTTAAGTATATGGGGCAACATTAGTATAAAGGCAAACATGTCACCGTTCGGCAGACCAAAGGTGGTTAGTTGTTTTTATGGCTGATTTTGATTTTCAAGGGGAATATGTCTTGAAAGGCTTAGAAATAGTGGTGAACTAAGTTATGATTTTTATTGAGGTCAAAGCTAGTTTGTAATTAAAAAATATATACCGATGGAGATCTGAATTGGTAAATTCCATAAAAATCATTTTTAGAAAGATTCCATATGATATAACAGTGTGTAGTATAATCATAGAAAATTACTTCTTTCTAAATCTTTTTTTATATAAAGGTGATTAGTGGATTTTGAAACTAGAGTAAATAGCTCGAGACATTTTTGATAAATTATTGCTTATTAATAACAATATAAGTTTTTTTTGTTTTCGAATATAATCACAATTCAAGTAATGATTAATATGAAAGCTATTGGGAAAAGGTGAAGCGAGAATTAATGAGAAAACAACAAAAGCGTTTTAATTCAGGCTTTAAATTTGGTCGAATGCAAATGCAAAAGATTATTGAAGAACATGGGAATCATTTTCCTTTTTTTTTAAGTAATTGTATTTCTTATATACAGGTAAGTATGTAAAATAAATAAAAATTACCTAATTATTCTAAGGGCTTTCAAATTAGGCCTTCAATTGCTTTGTCTTTAATTGGTAAGAAAACTAACCTTAATAATAAATGTCTTAATATGATCCATAAACAAGAGAAGAATACATTTTTCATATAACAATGTATATTATTATTATAGTCGAATAATAAAAGATCCTATGCTCGTCACAAGCAAACGTCCACAGTTTATGATTAAAATTTTAAAAATATTTGAAGAGGTGTTTGAGCTAATAGAAGAAATGATTAAATATTAAGTCTTATCCCTTAAGTAGTTTATTGATAAAATATCACCTGGGGTCGTGTCATTTACTGTTATATCAATATTAGAATTATTTGAGCTCGTTGTTAATTTTTTGTACGATATTTAGGTAAATGAGGTGACGAGGGTGTCTGATGCTGTTAAATTAAAACCCTTCTTTCCTTTATCCAGGACTAGGACTGGCAATGCTAATATTTCAAAATAAATGTTTTATTAGGAGCAGTAACCAATGCTAAGTGCGCCATTTCCTCAATTGTTTATAGAGTTAATAATAATGGCTTCGGCCTAACTTGATGCTAACCAATCTGGTACTGATTTACTTATAGGTCAAGGAGAAAAAGGCGTAAAATTAGATAATCTAAAAATGCGTGGACGTATTCAGAGGGAAATACTCTTAAATAAGCAGAGATTACGAATTTACACTTTTTGGACCATATCTCTAAATCTCTGCAAAAATTCGCCAAAGTTTTAGACTTTTTTTTATTTTATAGCAAAGAAAATGGCTGGTAGGAGAACAGGCTACAATAAATACAATAAATAGTTTAGAAACTACGGCGGTTTAAAGTTGGCCGAAAATATAAAAAAAAATCTCTTCATAATCGTTATTTTTTATATATTCCTTATGCGATCGTTCTCAACGACCCATGCTGAGAAAAATGTTATAGAACATTATTGAAAACAGACGACAGAAATGCGACTTTACTGAACTCCATCCGATTAATAGGACCGAATATGAAGACGAAAATCGTTATTTTCATATAAATAAAAGAATGGGTTTTGGCCAAAATTTTCCAAATTATCGCAACTAGAGCAAAATTATTTAAATAAAAAATGTAGAGCAGCTTGTTAACTAAAAAAAGTTTTTTTCTACAGTGTTCAAAGTTTTTGCAAAAATTGAGTTTGAAAAAAATAGATACAAATCAGTACTAGTGCCAATTCCAGGTGTTAATGAAAAATATTATCACAGTAGACGAACATTTTCCCAATCTAAACATATAACATAAGATAACCCATTTCAGAAAATATCAATATTTGTCTTAGCAGTTTTAACTGAAGTTCAAATGATTTTCACTCATCAATTTCGGATTCCACGGGAAGAAATATAATAATAAATGACTCTTTTGGTTTTCCCAATCAAGACATCCATGGCGAGGAAAACCGAATTATCTAGTTCTCGTTGGATAACCAAAAATTATCATGCTTACTCATGTTGATAGAGGCGTTTATAATATTTAAAAATTTTTTAACTTATTTTTTGCTTTTTTTCCTTAAAATTGTTCAGTTAGTTGTAGAGAAAAATGATTCTGTCCATTTATTTTCAAAAGGCTTATTGCTGAAGCTTTTCTTTTTTATGTTGTAGTAAAGAAAAGTTGTTTTTATAATTAATTCTAACACTTTGTTAAGGAAAAATTTTTTTTAAAAAGGAAAATAAATTACAAAATAAATCAAAAGTAGAGGGCGGACTATAAATTCAATCTATGGATTCAAAATCGGAACCTCAAATCATAAAAGCCGACAGGTAGCAAAAAAATGGACAGCCACCAATAATTATTTCCTAATTTCAACTTCTAAAGTACTTTAGGGTATAAAAAAACTCTCATTTTACAGCACTTAAAATAGATCGATTTCAAAAACAGTCGGATCCCTGTTTCTGTTTGGTCTTCCTCAAATGACCTTGTTGCAAACATGAACTTCGCCGTTCCCGTTACCCAGCAAGGTCATTGTCGTTTCCTGTGTCTTGTTGACATTTCTTTTGTTTAGTGATATCGTTGGTTTTCTGTTGAGCGATTGGTGTCTCTTCGTCGATACAACTGACGTGGTGGTAGCGTGTGGACCCGTACAGGTGCTGCACCTGTCCCGCTTTGCTTTTTTGCACCACAGGTATCTGAAACAAAAAAGAATAAATGCTAATTACCTTAGAATAAAGTTGGTAAAAAATGTTCAAAATAAATAAGAATAATTCGTTAATATATTAGCTCAAAAATTAGACTCCTGGTATATGAAGATGAACTTTTTTTGGTTATAATCCAATATGGCGAAACAAAATGGCGGCGTATATATAGTTAAAAAATTAGTTTGAAAAACTATTTTTCAAAGTGACCCTAAATTTAGCACAAATGTCAACTGTGATATTTTGAAAAATTTTGGTACAAATCTACAAACGAAAGGTTTAAAATGTCCAAAATCGACTTAGCCAATTAACATGATATTTTGCGCGATAACCAAGTGTGATATGGGGATGAGATGGTTAGAATCTAATATTGCAAGCAATAAAATGTATAGTGCGAACTTCGAAGCAATATTTTTATTATATTAGATCTGGAATTAAAGATTTTCAGAAATGGAAATTGAATTATTGTTAGATATACAAATGAAACAGACCTTATTGTTATAAATTCTTTTTTATGTATTCGCAGAATTATTATTTGAAAAACAGTGACTTTTTCTTGGTAAAAACAATATACAAATTTAATAAAAAAAATGTAAAAAATATATTTAAAATAACTATAAAAAATATGGGTCAATTGTTATTTACCCGAAACTACCATCGTACTGAATTTAATCAAACAGATAACAAGGTTCATATATACCGGGTTTTTCCGTACATTTAGTCAGCCTCTGCCGCATTTATTATAAGAGATAGTAAAAAACTTTAAAAAGTTGTAGGGTTTATCTTAAACCGCCAGAATTTGTTACCAGAAAAAACCAATGACCATTGGAAATAAAAAAAATGAGCATCAACTATGTTATTTTAAATGGAAAAAAATCCTGGCGTAAGAGACAGTATGTTAGAGAGAGACGGAAAACGCTCTATCATATCTGAGTGGATGAGAATACATTGCCTTTATGGCAGCGTTGTTTTTTTTAAATTTTTCGGGTGTCTTTAGAGAGAAAGGTAAGGTACCTAGTATATTTATAATCAGAAAGAAGAGACCCATTTGACGGACATATATTATACAGGGTGTTCTATTTCAAATAAAGGAGTTGATGCTAATTTCCTTAATTTCCAAATTTCATTTATTTTTTCTGATAACGAATCTTGGCGGTTCAGGACAAACCCTACAACTTTTGTGTTTAAGGTTTTTTGTACCTCTTATAATAAAGGTGCTAGGTGCTGTCTAAATATACGGAAAAGCTCTGTACATATGATTATTAAATTTTTATAATTATAAAAACTGTAATATGTTTAATTTTTCAAATTTGTGCTTTCGTAAAATAATAAGTAGAATATTTAAACTTTGGAATGAACTGAAATGAATTGAATGATTTTCATAGAAAGCAAAATATTTATTTGAACCATTTTTTTTATAAAACTTGTAGTTCTTGATAAAAAGCTATTGAAATTATGTATTTTATGTTATGTATAACTTCTATCAATAGTTCTGAGTTAAAGTGACTAATAACTTTATAATTTTTGTACTTAAACTTTTTGTCTGTGATTATTACCTTTTTGAGCACTAAAAGCAACATATTAATAATTTTGCCCACAGGTTACTATAGTGGTGTTTCTGAATAAACGATTTAGAATAATTAACTCAAGCGTCTCACAGCCATTAAAGATCAAGTTAAAGTACCAGCACAAGGTAGGTCGAAAGAGCATGGAAACGAACTACTAAAAACACAAATGAAGAAGGTTTAGCTATGGCTTAAATTCGGCAAGGGAAATTTGACCCCGCACAAAATCTGAGAGTGTAGGACCGTTAAGTTTTTCCTGTCAAGACAAGAAACGATTTGGACAAAATTGAAATTTATATAAATATATATACATAAAATAAATTTTAAAATTAAAATAATTGGTTGACTAATTCTCACCGTAGTACCAAAATTAAATTTGTTTAAAACTTCAATTTAATTGTATAAAAGTAGTCAATGCTCAAAAGATATAATCTTAAAAAATTAAATATATAAAATATAGCCTTATACACAGATAGAGAATGTCCGAATAGAGACTGAGGTGTTGGTGACTGCGACGCTTCATTTTATACCCCCACTCGGGGCCGAAGGTTATATCTGCGCACGCGTTGGTCGTTATTTATGTTTTCCGGATGTTGTTCCGCTAATTGCGCTTGAGTTTTTGCGATTTTAGATTTGTCGATGATTGTCTTCCATACTGTTGGTAGTTTTAATGATTCGTCCCTTTTATTCAAATCACCCTGTTTTTCATTTTCTATGGCTTCTCGGATTATTCTGGTTTTATAATGTTTTATATTGGCAATCTCCCTACACTTATCGAAATTTATTTTATGGCCGGTTTCCTGATGAGGTAGGAATAAAGCTGAGGTTGTTTGTTTATTTCTGATGCTGAGTTTATGGTCTTCCACTCTTGCTGATATTCGCCTGTTAGTTTGCCCCACGTACAACTCTTCACAGTCCTGGCACGGAATACTGTATATTCCGTGGTTTTCCAGTTTGATTTTATCTTTTGGGTTCCAAGTAGTTTACCCATAGTTGTTTGTGGCTTGTGTATTGTTTGTATGTTGTGTTTCCTAAGAATTCTTCCGATTCTGTCTGTTGTGCCTTTTACATATGGTAAGACTACTTGTTGCTTTTCCGGTTCATAAATTTTGTTGTTTGTTGTTCGGGAAACCTGTGCATTGATAGCTTCCTCTATGGTGGGATTTGTGTAGCCATTTTTCTTTAAAGTACTAGATATTTCCTTAAGTTCGTTTTGTCTCGTCTGTGTTTCAGTTAATCGCACGGATCTGGATATTAGGGTATTTGCCTTGTGCTGGGTGATGATGTGATTTTGCATTTAAATATCTGTCTGTATGTGTTGGTTTTCTATACACGGTGTATTCGAAATGTCCGTTATGCAGTTTTGTGACCAAAACATCTAAAAATTGTAGTTTGTTGTTTTCCTCTAACTCTAGAGTAAATTGTATTCTGGGTTGGATTGAATTTACGTGAGTCAGAAATTTTTCGAGCTCTGCATGACCACGTTGCCATATAATAAATATGTCATCTACAACGAATCCATAATTTGGGCTTTAAACTTGCTTTTCAAGAGCTTCTTTCTCGAAGTATATCATAAATAAATTCGTGACTACTGGTGATAGCGAGGACCCCATTGGAGCACCATCCATTTGTTAATACACTTGCCCGTTGGATGAAAAATAAGTATGTTTAAGGCAATGCTCCGAAAGTTTTATTACATGAGCCTGGAAATCCTCGTTCATAGCAATCTTGTCCAATGTTTCGTCGATGGGAATATATATATATATATATATATATATATATATATATATATACAATGTTATGATAAATTAAGGAATAAATTCATTATCTTGGAAATTAAAAAGATAATAGAAAAACGCTCGAATCCGTCGATTTAGATTTATTTTTACGCATATTTAGAAATAATTTTAAACTATACAGGGTCACTCACAAAAGTTGTACAACTGTCATCTTTGATTTTTTCAATACAGCGCCTTATTTTTTTCTGCTGATTTGAATTCTCTATGAAATTCTAGATATTTTTGGTATAACATAACCCATACTGAAAATCAACAGTTATCGAAATATGTTTATCTAAATAAAACATAAAACACATATCAGGAAATTAAATAAGAAAACTACTTTATTAAATTTTGAAAATGTCCACCATTTACAGCTCTATAATGCCCTAGACGATGGAAAAACTCTTGTTGCACATTAGTAACTGTATCACATTGAATATTTCTTATAACAGTTCGAATACGATCCTTAAGAATTTCAATAGTATGTGGCTTATTTTTATACACTTCGTTTTTCACATACCCCCAAAGAAAAAAGTCTAACGGGCATAAGTTCGGCGATCTTGCCGGTCACTCTATTGTCCCATGTCGCCCAATCCATCGTCTCGGAAAGGTTTCATTTAAGTATCTCCTGACATCAGCTGCAAAATGGGGTGGTGCCCCATCCTGTTGATACCATAACAGTTCACTGGGAAGATCCGGATCGTTTACATTAGGATGTAGGGTAGCTAATGCTGGTATAAGATTCTCTTCCAAAAATTGAAGATACATTTGCCCCGTTAGTGAGGAATCAAAGAAATATGGACCTATAACTTTATTGCCTACAAAGCCTGCCCATACATTAACACTTTGACGATACTGTGTATGACTTTCCCTGTACCAGTTAGGATTTTCTTGTGCCCAGTGTCTAAAATTTTGTTTATTTACTTCTCCATTGAGACAAAATGTTGCCTCATCTGTGAAACAAATTCTTTTGGCAAATAATGGATCATGATTACACATGTTGGTCATAATTTCGCAAAACTCGTTTCTGCGATCTGAATCATCATTTATTAATTCTTGAACGAATTTCACTTTATAGAGATAAAAATTTTCTTTTTTCAAAAATTTGGAAACTGTTGTTTGATGTATATCATTATCATAGGCTGCGTCAGTAGTTGAGGAATGTGGATTATCTTGAAAAGTTAAGAGAACGTCTAGTTTCTTTTCATCTGAGATCCTAGGGCGACCTTTTCCAAAGCGGTCCATAACACTACCAGTATCTATCCATTTCCTTTCTATTTTGCTCACTGCAGACTGAGTAATAGGTTGCCTATGAGGATATCTGTTGTTAAACAGCTGACAAACTTCTCTTTGTGTCCTAGTCTTATCACCAGTACCAAGCATTATTAGAATTTCAATTCTTTCTTTCTCTGTTAAACGCATAGTCAATATTTGAAATCAAAGTGGCAGATCGTAAATAAATTATATGACTTGTCAACACAGTGACAGTGACAAAGTCATTTTTCTTTGGGATTACGCGACAGACATAGGTAGGGTATACAAATGTCCGATAGGTTATTAAATACACAGGTTTTATTTAGATAAAAATATTTCGATAACTGTCGATTTTCAGTATAGGTTATGTTATACCAAAAATGTCTAGAATTTCATAGAGAATTCAAATCAGCAGAAAAAAATAAGGCGTTGTATTCAAAAAATCAAAGATGACAGTTGTACAACTTTTGTGAGTGACCCTGTATAGTTCGAGCGTTTTTCTATTACATCTTTAATTTCCAAGATAATGAATTTATTCCTTAATTTATCATAACCCTGTATATATATATATATATATATATATATATATATATATATAATATATATATATATATATATATATATATATATGCATATATATATATATATATATATATATATATATATATATATATATATATGTATACATATATATATATATATATATATATATATATATATATATATATATATATATATATATGTTGATTTTTACTCCTTCACGGATGGAAAAATACAATGTGTTTTCATTCCGGGTGTACATCCGTTCACTACTGTCGTTCTGAAAGAAGAAGAAGTTCTTTTCAGAACGACAGTAGTGAACGGATGTACACCCGGAATGAAAACACATACATATATATATATATATATATATATATATATATATATATATATATATATATATATATATATATATATATATATATATATATATATATATATATATATATAGATTGTAAATCCAAAAAATGGTTTTGCAAAACACTAATAGTTCTTTACTATCCGTGTATAAGGCTGTATTTTATATATTTAATTTTTTAAGATTATATCTTTGAGCACTGACTACTTTTATATAATTAAATTGAAATTTTAAACAAATTTAATTTTGGTGGCACGGTGAGAATTAGCCAACCCAATACTTATAAATACATATTCAATCAAAATTCAAAAAAAAACAAATATACAAATTACAGTCTTATACACAGATAGTAAAAGAACTAGTAGTATTTTGCAATACAATTTTCGAATTTATAGTATGAAAACTTAAAAAACTAAATTTTGAAACACATATTGTTGATTCATAAAGTTATCTGCTAGTTTCTAAAATTGTTAGAACTTAAAACTAGATGATCTTTTCAAGAGAAGACAATTCAATAATTTTGGGAATATACAAAAATAAAAACACAAAATAAACACATTTTGACTAAATAAGTTCGCCCCTTACAGCTCTTGGTGCACTTGCATAAAATTAGTTCGATGCTTGTTGACAGTGCAAGCAACTTAATCCGCATCGGCCACTTTGTTCCATACCACGCTGGTTGGTGAAGGTAAAGGATCTGCAATGAGTGTTACTTACCTTACACATGACCTCCCTGATACGATGCCTTTTTTCATGCTCGATATGAGCTGCCTTGGTAGGTGGAATATTTTGCTTTTTGCATTAATGGCATCTTTCTTATTTTATCGACGTCATCTATGGCGCTGGTCTATAATCTCTTAATAATGGTAAAATTTGCATTTTTAGAAAAACTAAGCACCGTGTCTTTAACGGTCCTAGACTCTTAGATTTTGTGCGGCGTCAAATTTCTCTTGCCGAATTTAACCAATAGCTAGACTGACTGACGGTTATGAGTTTCGCCACAGGCTATATGCTGCTCCGTGGAAATAGGGGTATTAAGTCCGGCAAAGATTTCGTATGTTCTCTTGGTAGCCACAAATATCGGTTTTGCTCGTGCTGGTCTGTCAATTATATTACTTTGTTTGTAAATTCGCGTTTTTCTAATCACAAAAAAGTATTCTTTTCTACGAAAATATTGGTTAATTATTTGCTAGCCTGAATATTATTGGCATATAACTAATATATTAATATGTTAATTAATCTCAAAAATATAAATCAACATAATTATTATATTCTGACCTAGCCTTTAATTTCAACATTAATTGTTTAAGATAATCGAAAGATATCGGTTTTAGTTTGTTGTGTGCCAACAATATTATGAACATTTCACATACTGCCACAAAAAACATTACATTTTACTGAAAAATAATATAGCACCAGTTGATGGTGTTGTTACAGAAAATAATTCTCGCATTTAATTTGTTTAAAACAATACAAACATTAATCATCGCCACAGTTATTGATCTGTGTTTTAACATTTCTAATTATTTTAATATACAATAATAAATAATTCAAAGAAATAAAATATTTAAACTAATATATTTGTTGTATGTTTTGCAATTTCATTATTTATGCGTGTCATAAAGTAGGGAAATGGTGTACAAATTATAATACAATTTTAAACAGAAATGGAGATATATGCTCAAAATCTTGTGAATTTCATTCTATAAATTAATAAAATGACTAGGTACATTTGAAAAACTCTTCAAATATGTATGTGACAGTACTATGCAGGCAACGGATTCGATTTAATTAATTTTAACTATTTCTGCATTGCCCAAGTTTTTGTGTCTGAGTATTAAATATTGTACAAATGTTAAATTGCACTACTCAATGGTTGACTATCCAACACTGATTGAGGTCTAGGACGATTGTAATATTAAATCGAATGCCTAAAATTTTTTGTGGAATATTCGTTCGATTTTAAATCTTCAGTTAGTTCCTCTGTTTCCTTTGAAATTGAATTTGCATTACATATTAAAATAACCCTGACGATGAATTATTGTTTTTGAAACAGATCATAGTGAAAATTAAAATTGAAATATCTATTAGAATGTATTGGAAACCTGTAAATAGAACCATCTAGGTGGCCATTTGTTTTCCTTTGTAGTAGCACGTTAAGGAATGGGATGACACTGACCAGCGGCGGATCTATAATGACGCTTAAGCGTCAGGCCCCCAAATAAGTGGTGGCCCGTAAGTTGGAGGCTTACGATAACATTTACTCCACTACGTTTTCAATGAGATTTTAAATCGAATAGCTGAATATGTCTACCAAATACATTACTTATTTTAAATTTAGTAAAATTTATAATATTTTCTTAACGTAACGGAGGGGATTATATACAAAAAGAACTCAATTTATATGGCATAACATAAATTATGAAATTAAAAATGAAAAAAAGAGAACATAAACTGTAGCATATTTAAAAATTGCTTTAATTTTCATACTACTATGTTAAATCATATTTATTTGAAGCTAGTTCTTTTAATGCATAAACATCTGATGTCAATAGATGTATCAGGATACAATTATTAACTTATGCCTTCTGAATTGTTCTTTGGGTTGTTTTTTTAAATAACCCATTTTTTTTTATTCTAGTCCTTTTTTTGGGAAGCTTTCACCTTCCTGTGGTCGATGCGATCAGGTGCTCGTTAGGTATAAATTGCCGCATGCAATTATATTTGGGTAAGCCAATTTTCTTTTGGGCATTGCCAATTGCCGCACGTGGTGCTCTGATTAGTAATTAATGTCTTGATGTTGATGAGTTCTTGATTAAGTATTACTGCTGAATTGATAGGGAGAAGCTAACAATCTAAAAGCCCGCTACTCACTATTTGTTGACTCGCCCATTCGTTCATTCGTCCACCTACCGTTTGTCAATTTATTGATTCGCCAATTCGTTTATTTATATAAATTGACGAATCGAACCGAATGGTGCTTAAGCAGTCTGACAGGGAACCCTTATATTACTCTAAGATTTATCTGGAGCCACAGTGATGAACCACAGAAAGATAAGTCTTGGGCGAGACATCAAGGATACGTACAGGTTTTTTACCTTCTTTGATTAATGTACAGGGTTATTTTTTATAATTTGACACCTCGTGAGAGGCTTAGTTTTTCAAGATACAGAGAAATAGTTCCTAAGAAAGTTATGGAGAATTTCCTAAAGATTTACATGGCGGCAATTTTAAAAACAAAAGACGATCGAAAGATCACTAAATCACTATCAACTGTGTTATTTTAAATGACACACCCTGTATTTTTTGAGTTTTTTGGATTCTCATCATTTTCCCCTTTCTAAAAATATATAATTTGTCGAAACAGTAGTTTTTGATTTATTCCACTTTAAAGTTACCACCTATGACAATTTCACAGATATGCAGCCATATTTAAATCGCGGTACCTATGAAATGTAAACTAAAAACAAAGGAGCCCTGTTGAACGTGAACGCAATCCACAGATACTTAAATCGCTTTACCCATGGAATGTCACGAACAAAACCAAACAGACATTTGTTAAAAAATATATATTTAATGTGATTATATATATATATATATATATATATATATATATATATATATATATATATATATATATACTAATACAACGATAACAAACAAACGAACAAACAAAAACAAAACATGAACTAGGAATTAATATTTTTACAGCCAATTTACGTGATCCCCTCCATTATCCAAGCAATTTTGAAACACTCTTTTCATTTTCCTAATTGCTTGGGTAATGAAGGTGGGACATTCTGCATTTAAAACCCTAATTTCATACACTATTTTTTGTCGCAACTCGTCAACCCTGCCCGTTTTATTATGATAAACTTTATCCTTCAGATATCCCTACAAAAAATTGTCTAAAGGTGTAAGGTCGGGACTGTTTGCGGGCCAATGAATATGACCACATTTGCCAATCCACAAATTATATCGAACATTTAAAAAATCTGTGACCTTTCGAATGTTGTGTTGTGGTACGCCATCTTGGTGCCAACTTATTTAGTGCTATTAAGAGTTTTAAGGAAGCTGCTCCAAAAAATGCTTAATTTCGTTATTTAATAGATTTAAATCATTCCCCCGTTAATATACTCTCAATAAATATCGGTCCAATAATTTGGTTTCCCAAGATGCCGCACCACACATTTATTGACTTCCCCCTTTGTCTCTTTTCTTCTTCAATTATATGTGGTTTTCTTATTGCCCAATGGTGCTTGTTTTTTCTATTGAACATTCCGGCCGTGGTAAAACAAGCCTCATCAGACCACAAAATCCTTCTGAATAACAGCATATCTTGCCTCAGTCTGGTCAGCATATCCTCACAGATGTGGAGGCGTTGGTTAATAGTTGCACTAGTCTAATTTTATACGGGCGGTACCGATTTTTTTTAGCAGTGAACGGAGGTAGATCCTCTATTTTTCGGTTTTCCGAGGGACGTCCGGAATCGATCTGCTTGGATTTTCTAAAAATTAGTTTTAATTTAACTTTTAGACTACCTAAACAAAGAATTTGTTCTTTTTTTTCGTGAGGGAACTCTTGGACCAGGATATAGCGGCCTATATTGTCGCACTGCAATTGACGCATTATTAGCTTTTGCGAAATAAAGTTGAAGAATTTTTAGTTTTTCTTTTTCGGTAAATTGCATTTTAGATTTTATTAATTTGGTTTTCCGTAAAATCAATAAAATATTTTATTTACGCATAACAGTAGGTGTTTTGTTTTTGTTGATGACATTCCATGGGTAAAGCGATTTCATCATTTCATGGGTACCGCGATTTAAGTAGGGCAGCATATATGTGAAATTGCCATATGTAGTAACTTTAAAGTGGAATAAGTCAAAAACTACTGTTCCGAATATAGAAAAATTATATATTTTTGTAAAGGGGAGAATGAGGAGAATCCAAAAATGTGAAAAAATACAACAAAGTTGATAGTTATTTAGTGACTTTCCGATCGTTCTTTGTTTTTAAAATTGCCGCTATGTAAAACTTTAGGAAATTCCCTATAACTTCCGTAGGAACCATTTCTTTGTATCTTGAAAAAATAAGCCTCTCAGAGGGTGGCAAATTATAAAAAATAACCCCGTATAGGTGATAAGGTAGTAAAGAGTCCACTATAAATGTGAGACTTAAATAAATTAAACAGAAGGTGCCTAATAAGGCTTGTATAAGTTTTTTCGTAATACTTTTTTTAAATTTACATTGTAATTATGGTAAGGAACAGTCTCAAAGTCTGAAGCATATCTAATTTAAAAATTAAGATTTATTTTAAATTGGTTTATATTAAGGGTTAGCTTTATGATACAAGTTATTTGGTCATAAAACTTATGAGTAAGTTTGAACAAATACCACCATATTTTACCGATAACCCCAAGATATTCCGACTTTGAAATACGTGAAAAAAATTAAATGATGTCAGACACGCGAGGAAAAGTAAAGTACGTACATTCTTATAATTCTGAACGGTTAATTTAAAGGTAAATAATAAACACGTTATTTACTGTTGTAAAAGAAAATTACAGTCTTAAATAGTGGAGTCGGAAATAGATGTTCAGGAAATTTGAGGTTCGAGATTGAGTAAGATTTAAATCTTACAAACTTATTTATTTCGAATACTTTCACGACTGGACTCAATTAATAATTCTTAAATAATTTTATGAAAACGTGTTAATGTAGACATACCTGGATGTAAATCCATATCTGTACACATGCCTCGTCGATTTTGAGAAAGCAATTATTGTCCAAGTTCAACACGAAAAATTATTCAACACTCTTAAGAAGAAAGATTTGATAGCCGTGACATGAAAATTACATAGAACCTATACTGAAATCAGACAGCAACATTCGTCGTTGATGAAGTTTTAGAAGGATCTTATATTCTTCGTGTGGGCTTTGCTTTTTAATTATACAGTGAGAATATTCTTCAAGAGACAGTCAAGTAAGAATAACAGTTGGTTGTGAATAATATAAAATATGACGGCGATGCAGCTGTACTGGCAGACAACCTTGAAGACCTCCAAAACCTAGTTAAACGCCAACGTTTTGTTCTTAATATGAACCTTAGAAAAACAAACTTATAGCATTCACAAAAAAAGTCTTTAGCAAGGAAGAATTGATTATCGCAAATACACGCGTAGACAGAGAGTATATAAATATAATTATCTTTCAACTCTAAATGTAACAACTACCCAGAAGCAAGGGGGGGGGTGATCATCGAGATAAAATAAATATCGATATGCCGTTACCACCTCTATGTGTAATTTCGCGTCGGCTTGCTTGATGCCTGTGTCATCTACGAGCCACGCCAACTAGGTCGTTCGACTCTATAACGTTGTTGCGTACATAAGAAGCGAATCTCGTAACTTATTTTATTATTAGATTACTATAATCTTTAGCTCATATTGGTTAGTCGAGTGATAGGGGATTGGAGGTTATAAGTTATAAGATACGCAAGATCTATTTATAAATCAGTAACAAGGATCTATTGTACTAATCTAAATTGTGTTTAAGTTGGTAAAGTTCCCGTCTCCCATCCTAAAATAAGCCGTATACGTCATACTTACTTGATCACCTGACTTTAGGACTGGGTACGTGAGGCATCAAATAAATAGTCATTAATAAAGCCAGTAATATGCAAAAAAATATGTTGAAAAAAATAAATGTATTAGGCGGTTTCAATTAGTGTTGTGAAATGTTTTATTAACATTTCTGACTGTATTATAAAATTATCTAGAGGTGGGGTGGATCACGGGAAAAAAAGTTACAAGGTTTTTCAATCCCAGATGTATCTATTTATACAATTTTTCTGGATATACGGAGATCTATGTGGAATTTTATTAAGATCTTGAGAATTAGAGGCATCCTCGAAGAATTATAAAGATTTTTACTGATATATGAATATCTATGGAGATGTTCGTGTCGTGTATTTATGGAATTTACTGAATTTATCGGGATTTTTGACTTCTCTTTTATCATTTATCCGGAATTGGAATGTAGTTACTAGTTTGTGTGTTTTTTGATACATTTTTGTTACATTATTGAATGAATATATTTAGTATCAAAAGAGGTTGAGGTGCTAAAGAAATATTTTATTATTTAAGTAGGCCGAAAAATATACAGATTTAATGCCGCAGGGGTAACATATATGGAGTGGATAGCTATTTCAGAAATTTTACGTCTTTATTCTGTATGTTGATTAATTTAAACTAACCAAAACAGGACTATCAAACCTATTAAAAAAAATTGACATGTCAAGAGATTTTTTGCAGCAAAAGTCTAGACCCGAACTTGTAAATGCGGATTTTACGGGGTCTTTTCCCCACTAATCTATACCACTGAAGCATGGACACTTAAACAGGCAAAAAATAAGAACATCCATGCATTTAATTGGTGGAGCTACCGAAGAATGTTGCGCGTAACATTTTTGGAGATAGTAGCAAATATAAAAGCACTTTCCGAAATGCGAGAAATAGACTTAATAACAACAGTGAAAAAGGGGAAATTAGAATATCTTGGAGATCTGCTAAGAAGTGCAAAATACTCTTTATTAAGTAAGGTAAGATAAAATGCAGAACAGCTGTAGGCCAAAGACGGATATCTTCGCCGAGAAAAAGAGTAGTTTGGTTCAAGTTCCAATTAGTTATTTAGAATCGCTGTAAATAGTAAATAAAATCATTTTTCATTGTCTTCAATTTGTTTTCAAATTTGCTAACTTCTCTCTGGTGTCGATTTCCATAACCGACGAAACTCACCTTTCTTACCTGTAATTTCGCAGCTTACATCGCTTGGCGTACATCAAGAGAAATTTTAAGACACGCGGACGATGTGACTAGTGTGTTCGGTGGAGAGGTGGAGCATGTTTGTTGCACCGGATTCTTCGATAGCTTAGTTCATCAAAGCGATGTTCCGGTATAAAAGAGTTTGTGGGTTCGAATCCCACTCGAAGACAGGCTTTTTCTATGCCTTTATTTTCAAAATTTCACTGATGATTGATGATTGCTGACCTCCTCCGAGGAGACGGAAAACAAAGAACAGGGAAATTTATGCGAGATTATTTAACAAAATGAAAAACATACAGGATTATTTTTCTAGAATATTATGAAGAGTAATTTAATAAAGTAAATTTTTTATAATCAAATGGTCATTTTCTATTGATAAATGGGTTGTTAGGAATTTATTAGGAACTGTTTTCATTCCTATTTAGCTAATTTTAAGAGATAAATATTGATATTATAAAACTTTTTAACGGTTAATATAATTGTTTGAGAAAATTATTTTGTATGAATTCAGCAAAATGTTTTGATCAGAAAGATAATATTATCATACATTTAGAGATTTCTTTTAAAAAATATCATTTTTGAATTTTTTGACAAACAGGTACTTACTACTTTTTCACTATTCCATATCTTGAAAGTAAAATGATAAAACCCTTTTATATAAAATGTTGCCCTCTACATAATAGATATATTCACATAAAATCAAAGTTCATAAATATCATACGATACAGCAATAAACCAACATTATAGCCCCTTAACTATTTATAATGGATATTAAAGATTACTGGCATTATGTTTTTGATGTGGGTTAATACAGATTAATTTTAGCCACATTTAATTACCATACTTAATGAATAGCTTATTTTAAATAGCGGTATTATTTGTTACGGTCAAATATTTTACAAATATTGAAGAGTTTTATTAAAAACAAATTTACTCTATAACCTTTAAATCTATTTTAATTGATTTTGCCAGTTTAGTAATAATTTTAATTAGTCAAAATAAATATCTCTCCATGACTATGGTATTTAGAATTTACTAGTCAAAGAGATATTAACTTTCTGCTTATAAGAGAATAAATATAAAATATTTAATATTAATAATGATAAAATAAACGAAAACTGATGATTTCTTACTACATAGTGCGGTTTGTAAAACAGAGATAACACCTCCGCGGTTGAGGAAGAAAAATCGGCGCAGAAAATACAAGATCGACCAAGAAGTGCTAATCTTGGATGCAGAAGGCTCTCCCTGTAAGAACTATTCCAATTAATTTTCACGAACACATATAAAAGAACAGAAAAAAAAGTACTACCTGCATTTGTTCGTACAGTACTAATATTTTTGAGCATAACAGACAAAAGAAGAGAGTCCGGTGACATAGAGGCTCATAGAGCGAACCCCACCAGGGCTCTATTCTTTTGATATATCTCAGATTAATGTTAATGTAATAATTGAATGTTCGTTGCACTAGAGCAAAAATCATAATAATAAAAATAAAAGAAACATATAACAAAAAATAGTATAAAATATAAGGCAATAATTATCAAAAGACTTCACAGACTATAATACTACTTATGAAAAAATATTTTTTTTTAATCATTGATATAATGCAGCTCTCGATGTTCTGATCAAAAGTTCTCATGGATAAAATTTAATCCAATGACTAGTTTTTAGGACACAAGGTTCTAAACTGTAACCAAATACCACGTAAAATATATGGGAAAGCAGATTGAGACAAAAATTGACACAAAATAAGCCTTTTTAGCTCCCCAAATAGGTGAAGGAACGTAAGGAAACGCTTTATTTTCGAAATATTATAGGGCGAACAATGTTTAAACTATCATACCCTAAATATTTAAACAAAGTATTTGCGGACTTAGGTTCGTAAAAACTGTTTTCTTATTTTGGAAAATAATACATGCTAAATATGGAAACTGGTTTCCAAAATAAATGTCTACCAACCCCGAGAAACAGCGACCTTCCGATCTGGATATGGTGTAAATGAAACATATAACAAAATGCAGGGTATTAAAATACAAAAATGTCACTGTACATGTGAGACACCAAGAAAAAAATCAAACTTTGAATCGAACGCTTTGTACGAAAAATGAATACTATATTCCGAAAACTGTTTACTCTAGTACTAAAATTTATCTCTGGACAATTTTGACGTGAGTACAAATGACAAACAACCTAATCACATCTGCTTGGCAGATGACGCCGTAGTTATTTCAGATGATCTCAATACTAAAAAGCATATCACAACAAATTGGTTCTCGTATTAATATGTCGAAAACAAAAATTATGATTAACGTAGTATTAAGAACTCCTCTAACATCTGACGTTGATATAAAACAGGTTTTCTCGTATAAATACGTTGTAAAGGTTTAACTTGGGCTAGGAGGATAGAAGACATCTTTAAATCAAAAATTCAAATATTCCTAAAAAGAAAATTCTATGACGAAAGGAACAGTCAAAAAATTGAAAGTTACACTATGCGATATGGAACGTGCAATGCTGAATATTTTTTTGAGCGACAGGGTCTGAAATGAAAGAATACTACACAGATCACCAACATAAAAAATGTCATTAAAAACCACCAGTATAAAATAAAACTGGGCGTGATTATAGCCAGAATGAGAGATGGGACACGGACCAGAATTCTGATCTATACATATAACATTAAAAAAAACCTCGAACTGGATGCAAGAGGCACAACAACGTCACGAATCGGTAAACTTAACAGAGGTCTATATCCAGCAATAGACAACTGACTGATCGATAATGATGATATGCTTAATATGTTGCAAATGCTAATTTGGTCTCATCTTGTTTCCCCATGCAAATGCATGTAAACTAGTCATTTTATCAAAAAATTTGAAAAACTCGCATTCGCATTTTACATTTTGTGCGAGGTCCTTTCAACAGAAATCTTTCATGTTTGTAATAAAGTACCTAAGAGAAATAAGGTTTTTTTTTTCTTTTTTTTATGTTTGGCTATACCACGAAGACCTGAAGCCTAAGAACAATTCATAGACAAATACATTAGCCATAATATTGATGTATTTAGACGAATTATTTTCCTGATCAGTGAAAAATTGTTTTTGGAAAGCCTTTATCTAAAAGTCAATATCTGTATTTTTAATAATATAATTCCGGAAAGTCAATGTGGCTTTAGAAAAGATTTTAGTACATCTGTTGCCTTAGTTGGTCTAACCAATGATATGACTTCTGTTGATAAGAAATTAAATTCAGGCGTACGCAGATGACACTCAAATTTACTTTTATTTCAGTCATGAAGACCACTTAAATGCATCAAATATAATAAATGAAGATTTAAATATATTAAAAAAGCTTTCTTTTGCACACAACTTAAAATCAAACCCTTCAAAATCAATTTTAATGCTTTTTGGTCCAAACCACAGAGTTTTCTTATGCCAAAATCTTAATATTAATCTTGACAGTGTCAGACTTCCTGTAGTTGCGTCTGCTCGTAACTTGGAAATTGTATTGGATTCAGAGTTACGGTTTGGGGAATACATTAAAATATTAATTCAAAAGTTATTTCTGTCTCTGCGTAAAATGCTTTGCAAATCCCTAGTTTTATCGAATTTTAATTTTTGCGATTTTGCTTATGGTTCTTGTCTGGACATGGCAGACAAAATCGGATTCAAAGAGTTCATAATACATGTTCGCGCCTTATTTTGGGATTAAGAAAATTTGACCATATTTCACATACTTTTAAAGAGCCAGGTTGGCTTAAAATGGATGAACGTAGAACGCTATATCTAAGCAACTTTTTAATAACAATTTTAAAAAACCCTGTGCTACCTTCATTCCTTAAAAATAATTAATATAATGCCATAATATTATATAACTCATTATTCTCTGAGCTAACGTTGTTAAACGATTTCAAATATAAAACTCAATTTAAAAAGTATCTCTTTAATATTCAAAACTCTATTTAAAATTAGAATCATTATATTTAAATTACTATTATTTTTATTTTCAGTTGTTCTTATTTGTTTTTTTTTGTTTCTCCAATGTGACAGACCCTTCCTCTGACATACATGACTCCTAATACTCGTAGCTTTTTTATGTATTTTGATATAATTATTTGCTTCGTATGCTTAGTTTGTATTAATAATTTAACTGTATATCCAGTAAAACGGGATTCAGTACAGTAGCTGATTTGGCTGGACTGCGCCCTGTTTTACCTGGAAGTTTTTTTATCATAATTTTAAACGAATATTGTAAATAATGCAATAAAAGTGATTTATTATTATTATTATTATTATATATTATATAAAATACTAATTTTACGTCTAAATACCGAGACTGCTTGTCTATGGCAAATTTAGCACACAACCATGTAGTTTAGTTTTTTTAGAACCTAAACTTCTGCACTTTTTCTTAATTTCATTATATTATTTTTCTTTCTCACTATTTATATGTCGTCGAAGTTCAATATTGCGCACGTGAACGTTAATGGCAACTTCAACTCGTTTCAAACTAATGCTTTAAACGCATACTATGGTATTGTTGGGGTGACAGAAACTTGGTTATGATAACATACATAATGCTACTTTGGGTATTGACGAACATAATATGTTTCGACAAAATCGATTCGAACGTCGGCACGCACCGTGGTGGTGGCGTTTGTTTTTATGTGAAAAAGCGACTTTAATTTTTGAATTGCGTTGAGTACATGCTGTACAATTTATATTCTGGCTTTCATAATATTTGTCTAGGAGATTTTAATGTTAGCATGTTTCAAACAAATACCGGCTTTTCATCTTAGCTGGAAAATATTTTCCTTACCTTTGGAATCGAACAGCTTATAAAGGACCAAACGCGTATTGCTTCACGCTCTATGTCACATATACATAGTGTGAGTTTTACTAATTCCAATATTTAGAGAGAATACATTTTAATAGCTTCTAACGAGATCTAAAGCAAATTCCCTTGCAGAATATTATATACATGCACAATATTTATGAAAAAAAAAATTGTAATAGTTGCCTTTTAAATCCTTTTAATGAGCATGCGCCCTTAAAGCAATTAAAAAAAAACACAAACAAGAATTAATCTTACTTATCTTGGATCACTGATAACATAAAATTCTTCAAAACTTAGAAACAAAGCATTTAAGCACTCTAAACAAAGCAAACTTTCTGCTCATTATGATTACTATAAGCAGTTACGTAATTATACAACTGCGGCAATCAGATCAAAAAATAATCTTATTAAGAGTCAAATTTAAATGTTGCCGTGTTAAAGAAAAATTAAATGTTCAAACAAAATGATTTGATTTTGACAAGATCAATATAGCATTACTGCACATGAACTTTAAGAATTAGATCGCTTAAGAAACGAAATGTAGTAATTTGTTTACACATATATATATATATATATATATATATATATATATATATATATATATATATATATATATATATATATATATATATATATATATATATATATATATATATATATATATATATATATATATATATATATATATATATATATATATATATATATATATATATATATATATATATATATTTATTTATAAGTTCCTTCAGTAATTCGCTCACCTTTATTAAGGTTTCTATGGGAACCGGGGTGGAACCAAGGGAGGCGGTCCCTAAAACTATGAGTGCTCTGGGGGTGTTGAAGAAATTAATGCCCGAGAATCTAA